>SRLM01000058.1:1854334-1915885 GCA_015708895.1 Populus ilicifolia
TTATTTTATTTAAAATAATTTATAAAATGATAATTATTATTATTTTAAGTTCTTTATCTTTATATTTTTATATTGTGTATATTTAATTTATATTATTATAATTATTATTTATTTTATTTAATATAATTTATAAAATTATATTCTTTTCAGTTTTATTCTCATTCAACTTTTTAAACTGTAAAATTTTTTATATTACTTTAATAAATTTGAAAAAAAATATTAATACATTATTTTTCAATTTATTTTTTATGATATAACCAAATATTGTTGAAAGTATTTTTTAATTTTTTTTCACACTACTAAACATTAAAAAAAATATTTTTTAATAACTAAATAAAAAATTAAATAAAATATAATTTCAACAATATAATGTACCACCTGGTTACAAGCGCGTTTGCATAGAAATGTTTACAGAATGCTCTTATCCTTTTTCCTTCCTTCCTTTTTTTTCCCCGTGGAGATAAAACGACACCCGGGGTTTCGCAAGTATTCATGAAGGTCAATTAACACAATAAAACAAATAAATTATATAAAATAAAGCCCACAGCATTTCCGTCGGTCAATACAATTTTTTAATGCATGAAAAATCATTTAATATTTCCAGAATTCATGATGCACTGATCATCACCTGCCACGTATATTTGTGCATGATTGTTTTTAGAAAATCAAGTCTTGGTAATGCCGTTTGATTTGGAATTCCTAGCTAACAGTACACTACCGGAAAGAAAGAAATTAATAAACAGTCTTTGTTGTGTTATAAAAAAAAAAAAAAACTACGAAAATTATCTCTCTCATTTACCGTAACAAACACGAAGATGCGTTTAGGGTACAGGAAAAGCATGCATTTAATTATATTTTTCAACAAAAATACGCTGTCTTTGTTATTTCTTGACGAGTCAAACTTCTACCTGCTTATAAAATATCCAGCTGGCTTAAGTACACGACTTATCAGGACTAGCCAGCTGCCTGCTAGCTAGCCCCAATAAGTTCACGTATTCTATTAATTAATTAGGAGTCATGAGGGTGATGCTTTAAATTCTTCAGCCAGCCAGCCAGCCAGCCAAATTTAATTGCTCCATTCAGTACTTCTATGCTCTTACTTTTTTTTAATCGTAAAATATACTCTAAATATTACTCTCGAGTGAGTAATCATTTCTAAAATCCAAAAAAAAAAAAACCCTGATAACTTGATATCCTATCATCAATTATATACTTGTATAATAGCCCATTTGTGCCATAAATATTGTTTTTTAAGGTATTTTTTTGTTTGAAAATACATTAAATAATATTTTTTTATTATTTTTTTAAAAACAATTTAATATTAAAACATCAAAATGATTTTAAAATATTACAAAAATAATTTAAAATAAAAAAAATAATATTTCCAAAAGAAAAACTTCATTATATATGGGTTGAAAAGTGCGCTTATATGTATTCTTCATGTGAGATGTGTTTCTGCATATTGGGACTGTAACATAACTACGTACCGTGTGTGAACGATGACGGAAAGTAAATCCCACGCGTCAAGCCATGGACCGAACAGCACTGCTTGTTGTGGGACCTTGTAATCCTTCTTGTTCATTCCTAGCTAGCTAGGTGTAAAATGCTGAGCAATGAGATAGCCCACAGTAACACCGGTTCTACCAGGTCATCGAAAATGGCTGCGATGCAACCTGCAAGTAGTCAAGTTGATCTTTGCTTTACTTGAACCTGTACACATTGTACTATGGTGGAATCATGAGATTGCTGTTTGGTCATGGGACTTTCTTCTTCTTAACTGGAAAAATATTAATATTTCGGTTCGTGATGTTAATTCACATTTTGAATGGCTAGATCAGCAATCCATTGAGTTTAAACACGAGAAAGTTACGTCAATGCCCAATAATAATAACAATAATAATAATACTAATAATTTGAACTACCAAGTAGAAAATAATGGGGATGGACCTATCAATTAGTTGAGCACCGTCGGCAGTATTTAAACACCGATTAGGGGTTCTTGTAATTATGTTTTTTATTAAATAGATAAGTACTGATTGTGTTTTTAGATTTTTTATTTATCAAAATCAAACATGTTTCCAAAATAAATTTAATTTAAAAATAAAAAATACGTGATATTAAATACTACAACAAGCATGTGAAATAAAAAAAATACAAAATAGAAGTCCCATCTCAGCCTGAATACGTCTATTTCTATACCCATGCTCCCAGGCAAGCCGCGGCCCCGTGACAGCTGCCCGCAATTCTGTCTTGGTAGAATAGCCATAAAAGCCTCGAAGCTGCCATCGAACACCGAATAAGCAATTCCGCGGTCAAAAGAGTCAGCTCCAGGGCATTGACAAAAAAGTCCCAGCCATCGCACGTGCAAGCACGCTTATTTTTTATCTGCTAGCCAGCCTTTCCATCCCGTACGCATGTGCGTTCCTTTTCCTCTTTTTTTTGTCTCTTCTGTATAAAACCTGTTCGAATCTGGAGATCTTTCCTCTTCAAGCTGAATACACTGCATGTATAAAAAATACGTCATTGTTTTCCCCAACAAGAGTTTCATCAGAAAATGAACATAAACAATGTATCATAATGTGTGAGCAAGCACGCATACATGAAGCTGGGGTTCTTTCACAATAGCACTACTTGTTCGTTCGTTATCCTTTAATGTTTTCAGACAAATATTTCTCTGTTCTTTGCAAACGATCATTAACGTTCGGACTGCGTACGTAAGGTGTAAACCCTGGGGTTACTCCCAGGATAAATTAATGTTGACTTTGTCAAAAAAGAACACGGCACTCTAATTTTCTTGGTCAGCTGTGCTCGTTTTGAGCCATCGCGATACCCTTTTCCCTTTAATGACGAACTTCTGGTTCATTTACGAGGCTGTTTGGTAATCTTGCATGCGTGGAGCACGAGTCACGTAGAGCATCAACGTTATCCTCGTAGGGAGGCAATTGCAATGAAAATTCTTTATGGATTTATCAATTAGAGGAGAGTATTGACCAGTCTTGAAATTGAAGGATGGAGAAACTGTGAGAGGTTTTGGTTCATGAATCCATCAATGCACCAGTTGATTTCTAATCAAGTCGCCGAAGTCCACATTATTTTGCTTATTTATAACGACTAAGCCATCAATTCAGAGAGTTTAATATTTACAAGAAAATTCGTGACTCACCTCCTGATAGAAACAGATCATGCGATGTTAGTAATTCTAAGAAATTCAACCTGAATACACTGCACATTTAGTAATTAATTAGTGATGAATTCTCTCGTTTTAATCTCTCTTTTTTTTTGTATCGGTGAGAATTTTAAATCTTAATCTAACACTAGATTAATAACTATTTATGTTTGCATCTCAGTTAATCATGATCATTAGGATGAATTGCAAAGTTATTATGGATTAGCATTAAACTAATATAGAGGCTAGCGCTAGACTATAAATTAGATTAAAAAATAAATTTAATAAAAAATATTTAAGTTATAGAGAATTATTTAGTATTGTTGATAAACTTGGCCTGACGGGTGAATCTTTAAACCCTCTATTAATTTAATTTTTTGCCCAGCTTGAATATAAAATTAAATTATATTAGAGTTGTTCTGATATATGACTCATTTAACTTGACCGATGTAAAGATAAGCTGACTGACCAATAAAAAATTTTAAGAATAAAATGATGAAATTCAAGGATAGTGAACTAGTTATGGTGAGGAAATATATTAATAACCCTAGCACACTTTAACTGAGATAAGTTATATCGTGTGGTCTAGATATATCTTAAAGGTGTTGATAGATTCATCATTGATAGTCAATTTATGAATTAAAATAAAAATTTATTCTCATGAATAAACCAAACATTTTGAATTTATTATAAACTCATTTGTCAAAATAAATTATTATAGGAAGAGTTCATATATAGGTGCCCTAAGAGAGTTCACCTATCCTAGAAGATAAAAGAATTTTTGACAACTCGTATATTATGATGAAAAATTTTTCAAATTAAAATTACTGAATACCCAAAATAATTATTGAAAACTTCTAGTGAACTTCTAGTATTTTAATGCCAGCTTACTTATAAGTCCAGCATTTATACTAGAATGTTGATAATTAATTCTTATAAATTAAAATCTTTAGGGGTTATTGAAATATTAGATAAGTTATCATAAATTCAAAAAACTTGTCATTAAATCAAAAAATAAATGCAAATGTATTTTTTGAATTTTTGTTTATATATAAAAAATGCTAAATCATAACGTATGTTTTTATGTGTTTTTTAAGCAAAATATGATTTTTTATCTTTTAGAGACTTGGTCTAATGTATACCATATAATTTATTTATTTATTTTTGGAAAATGAGAAATTTTTGAGATCTTGATGGAAAACAGGTATTTTAATACAAAGTTAATATCTTACATTATAAGTTTAGAACCCTGATATTAAATAAAAATATACGAGGGAACCACAAGTAATTTTAAATTGGTTTTTGAAATCTTTTAGAATTTTTAGGAAATTATTTAAGGACAATAAAAAAATATTTTTATTTAAAAATATTGTAAATAAATATTTTGTTATCGCACGTGTATGACATTGCAGCGATCTTCCACCCCTCAGGAAAATTGTAAAGGTCTATATAGGAAAAATATAGAGAGAAAAGAAATTTTTATCTCTTATTAGTAAAATATAGATTGAGAGTCACTATCTAGTATTTTAATCACTAAGAACCCTAACTGATCTTAGAGATAGGGTATGGATATTGATTGCATAAAGAAAAAAATATTAACACCCTAAATATGCACTACTTAAAATAAGTTACATTGTTTTCTTATATGATAAAATCTAAGGTTTTGGTTGCGTTTTTTAATTGTTGGTCCGACTAAAGGGTCAAGAAAAACCCTTCGCAATAAGAAGGTTCTTACCTTAACAAGGCTCAACTTAACCGTTCTAGTGTCTTAAAAATAATATTTGATATTCGTAATATGTATTACGTATAATGTCGTACCCCGTATATTAAAAGCTAAACCAAAGAAATTTTTTGTTGTTTTTGAAATTTTGACCAATGTTATCTTGACTTTAATAAATTGGTTATTAAAGCCAAAATACGTGCTAAAATATTATTTTTTGGTTTATAAATGACCAACATGTTTTTTTAGCTTTGAAACACTTGGTTGTATGCACAATTTGTTTTTAAATTTTTTTTTTAAGTTGATGAAAACCGGGTATTTTAATATCAAATATGTATTTTTTTTGTATAAAAATACAACCCAATATTTAGCAAAATTTAGAAGAAAAATACATTAAAAAATCATAATTTTTCAAAAGCATTTTTTTTAAAAAAAATTAGAATTGGGCCGGACCTGGCCCAAATATTTTGAGTTGGGCTAGGTCTACCGCCCCGTCTAAACAATGGGTCTCTCCACTCTTCACATGCAATGTGAACAGTGGCAACACCTAAAAAGAGAAAGAAAAAGAAGAAATAAAAGAGGGAGGACGGAAAGGGAAGAAGGCTGACTTGCGGTGGTTCATGATAGTTCTAGTGGTTGTAGAGGTGGAATAACACCATTGTTGGTGGCAGTAGAGGTGTTAGCAATAATGGTTCTTACTATTTCTTCCCCTGTTTTTTTCTTCCTTTCTTTGTTTTTCTTCTCTTTTTCTTCTTTGTTTTTTTCCAATGATAATGCTATTGATTTATAAATGACCAATATGATTTTTTTAGCTTTGAAACACTTAGTTGTATGTACAATAATATTTTTTTTCTCAAAATGTTTTAAGTTGATGAAAATCGGATATTTTAATATCAAATATGTATTTTTTTAGAATAAAAACACAACCCAATATTTAGCAAAATTTAGAATAAAATACATAAAAATATCATAATTTTTCAAAAGGATTTTTTTTTAAAAAAAAATTAGAATTGGGCTGGACCTGGCCCAAACATTTTAGGCTAGGCTAGGTCTACCGCGCTATCTAAATAGTGGGTTTTTCCACTCTTCATATGCAATGTGAACAGTAGTAAGACCCGAAAAAAAGAAAGAAAAAGAAGAAATAGAAGTGGAAAAGGAAGGAAGGCTGATTTGCAGTAACTTATGGTGGTTCTAGTGGTTGGAGAGGTGGAATAACATCACAGCTAGTGGCAGTGGAGGTGTCAGCAATAATGATTCTTACCGTTTCTTCCCCTGTCTTTCTCTTCCTTTTTTTGTTTTTCTTCTCTTTTTTTTCTTTTTTTTTTCAATGATAATACTACGGTTACTGCGGATGGTGGTGTTGTGGTTCACAGTGCTTCTTCTCCCTTTTCCTCTTTATTTTGCTTCTCTTTCTCTCTATTTCTCTCTATTTCTTTTTTATCTTTAGATCATTCTCCCTCATTTTCTTGTTTATTTTTCTTTTCCCCCTTATCCCTTTTCTCAATTGCCCACCTTTGTATTTATAAGTAAAAAAAGAGAGGGGAAGACCCCCCACTACCCTTGCCCAAAAGGGTTAAGTGATCGAAGCGGCCATTATTTAGCCACTCTAGAGACACCTCTCCTCTCATAACTCTAACATGTGGAAAGCTTTTGTGCAAGTAGAGAGGTCCTTAGTCAACGTCTTTTTAGGTCTTTGAAAGAAGAGAAGGCAGTGAGAAACAAGGGAAGAAAAATCTTCTTTCATTGCTTCGCGTGTTAAGGGGAAGAAGAAAACTAACAGTATCTTTCAAAACAACACCATTTTGACCCCTTTTTTTTGTTAATGAAAAGTGAATAAAATAGCGCTGTTACAAATAAAACTTACTGTTTTATTTATAGAAAAAAGCAGCAAAAATATGTCGAAGTTCAAATCAATCTTTAATTTATGATTTGTTTAATTAATTCTCTAATTGCAATTTTAATTTCAAAAATTAACTTAATTGAATCCCTATAAAATTTAATCCTCGATCCTGAAGTTGATCGTCGTTTCTAAATTAATCTTTGGTCTTTGTGAGAACATGTTTTCCTTTGTTAGAGAAAATCTCCGGCTGTAACTTGTACTGGGAGTTGGGACAAGAGCACGTTGAACGCTCCCAAGCCTTCCATTTTGACGATGCTTTTGCTAGGAGGTCTTGTTTTCACTCTATGATGATGTCGACAGATAATACAACGATTTGGAGTAAAAAAAATAAAAAATTAACCAAAAAGCTTAAGCTTTTAAAATGGAAATTAAATCACTTTTGACCTGGAATATTTAAAGCTTGATAGAAGAAACTTAAAAAAAAAAAAACCTAAAACCCTAAATATTTCTTGCACTTGTAACCGAAAAAGGGTGGTTAACATCCCTAGCAAGCTGTGAGTATTCCAATACTTTACTAGATTCAGTGTTAGCGAGCATGTCTACCAACAGTGATTTCACTTCCATTATAATCATCCTATTAATTTACGTGTTTATAAATTCATCTATCATTAATTAATTAATTAAAACCAATTAATTAACTAAAAACCGCCACCTGCGCTATTGACGCACAAGAATTCTGTGTTCTGATTAATTAATTAATAAACTTTTTTTTCCCTCCAAATCTGTTTCCCACGTAGCTAATTTGTCATGGCAATGGCGGACCCTGCAGGTTGAGCTCAAAAACTTAGGCTGAATAAATAAATATATCTTGGATCATATTAAACCAAGAATTCAAGACAACACCTGCACTATAAAAATACAAGTTCTGCTTGCTTATTTTATCTACAAGCACCAAACCACACCCAACTTGTCCAGACTCTGTCATTTGATGCTCTTAATTTGCACTGTCGACTCTAGTCTTATAGATATTCTGCGTGATTATGAGACAATTGGGATCTGATTAAATGTTTATATGTCCTTGTTGACAACGGAAAAGAGAGGCATCGTGGTGTGAACGCCTTGAAATATCAAAGACAGATCAAGACGTACGTATTTGTCGCCATAGATAATATATAGAAGGAGCTTCACTACTTGAAGGGAGATATGAACATGATTAATCTTTTGGCGGAAGACAATGGCGGTGTCAAAGTAATATTAAATGTCCACCATTTGTTTCGTTTCGCTTTTGTCAAACAGCAACCGGTAATACTCTTTAATTGAAATGTTAAAATTAGCAATAGTCAAGATCATTTATCTGATAGCTATCAACTTCAATTGGACTGTCATTACCTGTTAAAGCTGCTGTTGCAAAAATCAAACATTCTAGAACAAGAATTCTTACATACTTGTATTCATAGTTGTTTGAAGAACTATGGGTGGAGTTTCTGCATTCGATAAAGCATATCACTTTATCTCCTCTCAGCATGGATGTATGCAGGCATGCGTTCTGATGCAAAACAGGACCGAAATTAACTCTTGGGCTTCTAGGAATTGTGCGTTGAGTCCTACTTGTGAATCTAGCTCAGCAGGGGTTCTACTGGAAATCTGTGTTTTCGTAACAGAAATTGAATTTTCTACGAGAAAAGAGGGCCAAATTTAACTTTCATTATTACGGTTTCTAATAGGAGATACGTCCCCAGCCAGCTATCCAATTCTCAGTTTTTGCCACGAAATAAAAGAGTTTTTCAATTGAGTCCCTAACATCTTGCAATTTTTTAACCGGGTGCTTGCTTGCATCAATATCCGTCTATACTTTTCATCCAATGCGCATATTTTCTTTTTATGCAACGAGATTGTGCATTTTTAAGAAAATTGATGGAAAAATTAAGACGCATGGATAGAATGACTCAATTGATTCTTGTGCTGTTCGTGACAAAATTGAGAATTGGATAGCACAATGGTTTTCTCGTTCGGATTTGATTACATAATCAAAATCTCCTTCGGGAAGTTCATTTGTTCGCTGCAATGAGGCCCGCCCCAAGAAGGCTTTTGCGCAAAGATACGTCTCCGAAATTACTTCCTTTATCTTTCCTCGTGGGCCTTTTCGAAACGTAATCCACGAGTTTTACTGATCAATTCTTCGGTTTACAATTGTGAAGTACAGAAAGAAGGTCATATTTTAACTTCTTGAACTACCTTGTTCAAAGCAATGGACCGTAGCTAAATGACATGACGGCGGGTATGTTCGAGAGTATAGCTAAAGTAGTTGTATATATCAGCATCAAAAGAATTTAAAAATACTAAAAAATTTAATTTAAAACAGAAAAAATAAAATGTAATAAAAAGCTAATTTAACCGCAACCCCAACTATTTGCTGCAACAGACTTATTCTTTGTTCCTACATGCATGATTCACGCACAAATGCCTTCTATGATGATGAACAAGATGTTGCTCGAGGAAAAGTGACCACAAATTAGGCACATCACTTATTCTTCGAGGTCCTGAATATTGACTGGGGAGCAGGTGCACAGTCAAGTTTTTGCCTCGTTTGAAATGGAACATGTTAAGCTAACCTGACCACAGCTCTGTCGGGATTATTGCGTTTCTAGAGTTGCAAACCACATGTAATACCGGAAAGCTCTGCTCGGAAACAAGACTGTAAGGCATATTGTTTTGACTACACACGTCTGATGTGCCCAGCCTAGTTTGGGTACTGGATCACATGCAATTCAGCAACGAAACCAAGAAAATTCAAGGTCAATGCAAAGTTATTGCGGCATACGAAAACTTGTCTGCATTAACTGTGCGTCATTCAATTAATTGGGCCACCCTCAAAGTAGTCTATCGACGGTCTCGGAAGGGAAGAAACAGTGGAATGTCTTCATCGGTGGATTCTTAAACGATCTTGAGTCCTTTTCACATTTGGATCACTGACTGATTTAATAATGGTTATGCAGCTGCAAAACTGGCCATGAAATTCAGAACCTCCTGTCAAAATGTTGTAGGATTTAATGGCAAGGCCTGTCATAACTCATCTGGAACTTTAAGAAGAAATGCTATGAGCGCATACATGTGACAACATAAATTTTACCACGAGTTAGCTCATAAATCCCATGAACTGTTGATTGTAATTGGCAGACAAGTCTTGCTGTAAGCAATGGGCCAAGGTACAATGAAATGGCTGGCTCTGCTGCCACAAGTATAGCATGATTGTTTCCCAGGAGTCTAATCATCATGAATTGGCTCTTCTGTGTCACCAAGGTTCGGTTCGCTGAAAACCTCGCATGCTCTAAACGGAAGACCGTCGGACAAGAAATATCCTTATCTAGCCCAGTTTATATGGACTTAATTCCATCAGAATAACCAGAAAATCTAGCCCATTAAAAGCCCATTAGGCTACCACTCGAAACCTACGACGCTGAATTTCACACGAAGGCCGAAGCTAAAAAAGGGCTGCACGGCCATTCCCTGAGCCACTGATAAAAACACACAAAATCAAAACATTTTACAAATCCGAAAACCTTCTGTTTGGCAGCAGAGAAAGTGAAGAAGGAAAATGAGCGGACCATCAAAGAAAGTAGTGGATGTGGCATTTAAAGCATCGAGAACCATCGATTGGGATGGGATGGCTAAGCTTTTAGTCTCTGATGAGGCTCGCAAAGAGTTCGCTACACTTCGTCGCGCTTTCAACGAAGTTAACTCCCAACTCGAGACCAAGTTTAGCCAGGTCTCCCTCCCTCCCTCTCTCTAGATCTCTCTCCTTTTCGAATTGTTTTTGAATTTCTTTCGTTTCTATATAGAGGATATTGGTTAACTGTATTGTATTTAATTTGCATATATTTTCTTAATCATAAAGGTAGGGATCTTCCATTTATCTCGATCATATTTATGATGGATTGGTATTTTTAATTTATTTTTTTATTTTAATTTTGATCAGGGATTTCGTTGGGATTTCGGAAATGGATCTGGTTTGCATTGAAACTACATTGTTGCCAATGAAAATTAAAATGAGAAATTAGTGATTCATCTGTTCTCGTACTGCATGGTTATATCACGGGTAATTTATTGTTGGATTGATGAGAGAATCAAAATAGTTGCCAACAAGAAAAGGGAATTATTTGGCAATAATGTTTGCAGTTGTAAATGTTGGTATTTCAAGCTGCATTGCACTCAATTGTGTCTCCAATAGCAGCAGAGACATATTAATATGGCATACATCGAGGGGCATTCGTGCTTATCTATTAGGAGTGACTTTGTATTTCCAAAACCAGCTCCGTGAAAGCTGTTCCTGCTGTTCTTACTTTTGATTTTTAGCTTTCTAGGTACCTTTTCTAGTGATTGTGAGTATTGTTTAATGATTGTTGATTGTTTTATTGTGCAGGAACCCGAACCCATAGACTGGGAATATTATAGAAGAGGAATTGGGTCTCGCTTGGTGGACATGTACAAACAGGCATATGAAAGTATGTTTCATTATTCATTTGCAGACATGAATCTCATGTCTTTTGGTTTACCTGATTTACGCTGTAGTATAACTGCTGCCTTATGCTGATTGATACCTGTTTACTTGATATGTTGTTATTAACTGCTGGTGTCAATGATATTGCTTGAAGTTACTTATGTAAGGTTTCCTTGTCTGTATTGGATAAATAATTTAACTTGGGACACTGTTGATCCTAAATGATTTATTATTTCTAGCAACCATCTGCTTTGGGTTGATTAAAAATGCATCCTCCTTTAGTTATTAGATGCTTGTTGAAGGATTCATATGCTGACACTCATCAAGTGCTTGAACTTTTAATAGCTAGCGGCATATATATATATATATATCTCTTCATGTTTCTAGTGGTGCAGAAAGACATTTTATCCCTGCTTTAGGCCTCACTGTTTTAATTGCCCTTTAATAGTTGATCTTGAGTGAACACTTAATG
The DNA here is from genome assembly GCA_015708895.1 of Populus ilicifolia. Lineage (NCBI taxonomy): Eukaryota > Viridiplantae > Streptophyta > Magnoliopsida > Malpighiales > Salicaceae > Populus > Populus ilicifolia. The sequence goes on from SRLM01000058.1 coordinate 1,866,031, forward strand.
GATGGACTTCCCTGCCATCAGGGTTTAAAAATATTTTCCAAAGTTGAATTTCAGCTTAACATCCATAGATGATGGGTCTCTTTGTTTGATCTCCTCTTATTAATTCATATTAAGAGGTTTTGTGAGATGGTATTATGAAAGCTATCCAATGTACGTTATCATCAATCCTTTAAACCTCATGTGATATTTTTTCTCTCTTTATAAGGAATATTGAAAACCTTCTGAACTTGTTTATGATTCAATCAATAACCAAAGCCTGAAAACTTTTACCTTTTAACCCTTTACTTGCTTATAAAAATGAAAGGAAAAAAGAAATTACCCTTTACCTCTCTGATTCTGAAACTCCCTCGTATTCCTAACATTTCTAAAAGTCCTTTTGCTTTCTGTTTGTTTTATTATTTTTTGAGTGTATTGTTTTGGTTCTATGCTTCAGAAACTCACCTTAATGCCTTGTTTTGTTTGCTATGTGTTTTATACTGTTATTAAGTTGATTTATTAATATTTGTTAGGTTGTCCCTTGTTTGAGACTGATTTCCTTCCCTGGCATGTGTTTGCCCAATGCATGAATGATGCTTAGACTTATACTTTAGATTCCTTACACCAATCTTAGTTCCTGCACTTTGTGTGAACTGTTTTGTTGCCTACAATGGAGTATGCTTTGTCTGCTTTAGGTTTGGTCCCTAATGTAAGTAGCGTTATTTTTGCATTTTTTCAGTTCTGAAGTATAAAGAAAGTGTACATAGAATCATAGCTCTGCTATCTTATTGGATTAGAATCAGTGCGTGATAGGAATATATTCTGGATATTCATCCTTATAATGTCTGGTTACTAAAATGGAGCCACGTTCTATTAGAATACTGAATTGAGTCAACTTGTCCATATGTTTTTTGCAGGCATAGAGATCCCAAAGTATCAAGATAAAGTGACTCCAGAATACAAGCCTAAATTTGATCAATTGGTGTGAGCCAATAGTGCAATTCTGATTGTTATAGTGGTTTTTTAAACTTGTGTCTTGCAACCACCCCTCCCTCCCCCCACTCTCGCTTACAGTATATATTCTCTTTTGGTTTTGCAGTTGGTGGAATTGAAAGAAGCAGAGCAACAATCCCTGAAAGAGTCTGAGCGTCTGGAGAAAGAAATTGCTGAAGTTCAAGAATTGAAGGTGAATTGAAATGAATACTTCATCTTTTAGTTTTATTCTTGTACAATTTATGATTTCTAACCACCAGACATCAATTTGAGCAGACAAAAATCAGCACCATGACTGCAGAGGAGTACTTTGAGAAGCATCCCGAGCTGAAGAAAAAGTTTGATGACGAAATCCGCAATGACTACTGGGGTTATTGATCACATAGCTGATTTTGGCTCCAACCCTGAAATTCTGAACTTGTGGTGTTTTCCTTGTTCCATCTACAATAATAATTTATAATAGGTTGCTCCCAGTTTGTAGAATTTGACCTTCAACAATGCCCATGTCAAATGCTAAACTTCACTTGGACAAGCAGGTTGGGGATTTACAAAGCGATGTGCTTACTTCGATCAGCATCAATTGTTATCGATCTCTTTTTTACATTTTAAACTGTTTATGATGAAAATAATCCAGGTGTGATTAACATTTTAAACACTCATTCTGGATTGCAGTCCATTCTGTTTTGAGAGCGAGGCTTTTGTTTTACCAACGCGGGTGGAAACAAGAGAATTCTGTCTGTAGCTCTTGTATGAACTTTTGAGGTTCATAAACATAAATATGATGAATACATCTTTTGCGTAGCTTTCACAACTGTTGCTTGTTTTCCCCTTTTCTTTGCCATATTCCTAATGGAATCCCAGACTGGCTTCACCGTTGGTTGAAGTATGTACCTTCCGAAACTGTCATCAAACAATCATCGCAGATGCTTCTAAGGCTCACTCAAGGCTCTTTGAAGATTCTAGAGAGGTTAATGATTATTCTTCATAAAAAATATAAACAAAAAACAAAAGGGATCATACTTGCATGTTGAAGTGTTGGATTGTGAGGTGGTTTGTTCCGTGCTTTCTATTGAAAAGTTTTATGGTGTCAAATGAATAATTAGGGATATTTAATTTTTGGAAAAAAAACAAAAATACAAGTGAAAAAAAAAATTCTAGATGAATATATTTTTATCACTTTTAATAGGTTATAAATTTTATTTTATTTTTTATGTTTATTTTAAAAAATAGTATCAGAAAATAACTAATTGGATACTGCACCATAAAATCTCTCTTTTTACATCGAATTTGAACTTTTAAAAATTTTAAAAGGAAAAATTCATATTAGAAAATGAAAAATCTACGGAAGTACTTCATTAGTAAAATTAAAAAAAAAAAGTTGATATGCCAAAATGAGAAAGATTAAATCCATATATTTAATTAAGATAAAAGTGAAAGGCGGTGTCCCAGTAGCGAGGTTAAGCTTGAAAAACATGTCATCGAAGGATTTGATTGAGAGTTTTGTAAGTCAATGTAGTAAAAGGAAGAAGAAAATCGAGTGTGGGATTGAGAAAACATGTAAAGCTGGTGAGCTCATAGTGGATGATCTTATTCTTAAAACAAGAGGCGAATAACTTTAAAAACCTTCAACCTATTACTGGTCGCAGGCTAACTCGTGGATAGAGGCTTTTATATGTTTTGTTTTTTGTTTTTTTGTTTTTTTCTCTTATGGTTGGTCGTGTTTTTATGGCTGTGCCCACATGAATATTGGGCTCCTTTTGACTTTGTAAATTGTGATTCATGTTCTTGTGCTGAGAGAGGATGTTTTCCCTCCCTCCCTTCGCAGGCACAGAGATCCCCAAGTATGTTCCCAAGCATAAACTCGATGCATCTTCAAGCACTGCGAAGTCAAACGTTCAGTATCAAACATCCGACGTTCGTGTCCTTCGGGTCTGCATCAGTTAGTGATCATTTCTCGGGAGCCAGATGCTCGTTGTTTTGCCTGGGAACCAATTTTATTTTTTTTCTTCTAAAAAGTCGATATGCATGAATAGAAGAGGCGACGCCAAGTCTAATAACCACCATGACACAGATTAATCTGAACATGATAGCAAAAATGAGATGCTGATTTTGACTAGTTTTTAACCAAATACATCCATGAATTTTCTTTGAATGAAAAGTAAAATAAAAACCATAAATTAGTTTATAAAAATCATTCCAAATATAATTTTACTCTCAAAAACCCATCAAATCCCGACAACGTTTGTAATTTTCATGTGTTAACAACAAGCAGGTGGATGCTGGATGGAGATAAAGATACAGAAAATGCAAAATTAAACACCATCCTTGCAAATGATTAATTGAATGCAGTAAGATTCGGTTTAAGGCAAGAATAAAATAACCGCACATAAAATGCACAGTATAAAATCTGGGAAGAAGGTACAAGATCACTGCAAAAATAGATCATCTGCCATTCTTGGCAAACCTTGAAAATTCTGAACAAGACATCCTGCAATAAGATGTCTTGACCTGAAAAGAAAAGGAAAACAAAAGGGGCTCGTCGACAGATAAAATTTGATGCATCTGCCGCTAGAGATTCAGAAAAAGAAAAGGAAAAAAAACTTGACAGATAAAATTTGATGCATCTGTTGCTGGAGATTCAGAAAAGGAAAAATATCTTCCAGCAGCATTCACAAAACTAAAACCTGGAGGCTGCGGTTGATAGGATTCTTGTTTCAGAAAGGTCTTTATATCTATCCAGGACTAATCAACTTTTTTCTGAGACAGCTGATCTAGCTGCCTCCTCGTTTTTGTCCATCGCCTTCCTTGCTAGCTCATAGCCTGCAAAATTCATGGCGCCTAAGGGAGCAATCCAGAAAAACCTCGGCACTGCTCCTTTGAATAAGCCAAGGGGCCCCTCATGTCGGAGTATAGAGAAAGCTATAAATGACATTGATATAGTTCTTCCTGGCGGAGCTGTCATCATTCTTGTTTTCATCACATCAAAAGGGGTAGTGATAACAGCAGTTAGGCCTCCAGATAAAGCCCCAACTGCAATTGTTTCCCAGGGTTCCAGCTCCCGCCTTAGAAGTTGTTGAGCAACCTTGAAGAATCACGCCAATTACACATTAAATGGAAAACAAGAAACTAAAGGAAAAACATGGCAGAAGAATACGTTATGTTTTAATAGAAAATAGAACATAAGTCAGTCGCACATCCTCAAATGCATCTAGGGGCAGTAGTAGGATCAAGTAAAGCTTAAACGTTTCATCTAGTGGCAGGTTTTGGACAATTTATTAGCATACTTCCTTTCCCCTTCCCTTCCATAGTCAAAACTTCACTCCTTACAACTATTAAGTTTCTATAACATATATTCAGTAATGAATGTAACTATTAAGTTTCCACATAATATATTTAGTGATGAAAGAAGACGTGCATCCCATTCCGTGTCCATTAACACTGTTCACGTGCTTATAATTTAAAGAGAACAACCAATTTTTGGCATTAAACTGTTGTACAAACCCAATATAAATGTTATCACTACAAATCATCTTCAAAATAAAATCACTTTTAAGAAAGTAAGCAAAAAAACACCAAGCCCCCATGGTCTCGAGGACTGCAATCAATAGTGGCATTCTACTGATGCAATTGTTTTGCCAAATTTAATGGACTACAAGAAGAAAGTACCATGCTCTGGTTGACACGCACATAGAATTGAAAACTGCATCTTTAAAATTTTACACAGAAAAAAGAAATAAATTTATTAATATTCAAGCACAAAAACCTGCTTACCTTCTTGGACTCGCCATATAGACACATGCCAGCAACATAAAATGGAACCTCACGGAAAAGAGTTGCACCAGTCCCACGAAAGAACCCCTTTAGGCCATCTTGCTGCCAGGTACCAACAATAGCCTGTCCTACATTGTCAAAAAGGCCAGCCTGCAAACGCTGCTTCAGTACCTCACATGGGATCCGCACTGCTGTCCCCAAAAATGTGCTGCAAAATGATGCTACAGATTGAACCTGTATAACATCCCAATGCATGTTAACAGTTGTTTCAGATTAGAGTTGGAATAGTTGTTTCAAAACAAAATAAAATTGGGGTACAGGCCTTAATCATATTCATTTGTATGCATCACTTGTCAAGGCATCTCCTTTAGCACAGGAACAACTCTTGAGCTTGATATGATAACATAAAGTGCAAGTCATGGAAAATAGCCTAGTCAAGAACTGAAGTAAACAATTATATACTGTGCTGATCTATCTTCTTTCGAACACCAAAGATTTGCAACAATTGATATGCAAGAAAAATGAATTGAACACAATGGTTTGAGCACCCTATATAGATTTAGATGAAAGAATCACTAGGCGAGAAAGAAAGCAACTGAATTGTTTTGATCAGTAGAGATAACAATAAGAGCAGCAGTAATAACAATAAAGCTGAACTGAGTGATACGAGAAAACATTAATATTGTTGAAAGTCCCATGCTTAAGCAGAATCTATTAATGCTTTGCCATCACATACAATAAAGAAACGGCTGCTCTAAATCATCTCTGCCAGTTTGAACTCTTTGCAATTAAACACCATTCAAGAGATTTGGGAAGACCAAGATTTAAATGATTTAGTACTTGTAACTGGAAAATTAACAACCCCAGTAGCATAATGATAAGCATCACCTGGATATCTGGGAGTGTTGGGGCCACATTTATTAGCACAAGTTTGGTAGCTTCAAAAATCCCAGTTCGCAAGCCATGGCTGAAATGCCCATGGAGAAAAGGTGAGCTAGTAGATAAATAGTTATTAGTCAGCAAAAGGCTGGAGGAAAAAAAACTAAAAAAAAACCTTGAAAACTGTCCCCAAATTGCAGGAATTGAACCCCTGTACAATCCTCGAACTCCAATTTGTGGAAGTTTTGAAATTATTTCTGGGAAAGTCAACGTTGATGCTTGCACCCGAGTCTAAAAGACCATCAACAGAACAGATCATGAGAAGACCTAACATCAGCACTCATGGAAAACAGCATGCATATATCTATATATAAGAGGATTACCAAAGGTAAATTAAGAAGACATTGCTCAATTTAACTTCACATCTATGTGCTCCAATATTTAATTCTCTGGATTGTAATTTTTTTAAGTTCCTCTTTTTTCCACCTTTTGACAGTCTAATACAAGTCTATTATAAACAAAAGCCGAGATACTGACAGAATGAGAATGAGGATGACCAACTAAAGGGGAAAGGCTATGTAGTATTTGATCATGAATATCCCTCTATATGACAAATAGTCAATGTAGCTGTAATTGATCCAAAGTTTCTAGTTCCATTAAAGACAATCAAGTGAACAAAAAAAACACTGAATAGCACACCTTAATTGTATCAACAGGATGCATAAGAGAACAAGAGAGTGCACATGAAAGACCCCCAGCCAAAGCAGATCTTAAAACACTTCCAGCAGGTATTTCCACAGGTGGCGCAACAGCAACAACAGTTGCAGCTTCAAACCATATATTCCTGTATGTATTAGAAGAAGAAGCCAGCATCAAATAGAAGTAATCAAGAAAATTGCACATTTTCTGTCTGATCAAATGAAGGCAAGCTTGCAGTAAACGATGAGAATGAGCTTGCACAAAACTTGTGTAATAGCTCTGGACAAATAAACACAAACATTTTACCTGGGATCATCTTGAAGTCGATCAGGAGGCAACAGAAGCATAAAATTACGAAAATGCCCATAAGAAATAGATTCTTCAGTGTCTGCATTCAAAAATCGCATCATAGCAACAGCATTGTCTTCATTTGCTGGCAGTCCAGCATTTTTTAATGATGCCAATATTTCACTCTTTTGCAGGGTCCCAGACTTGCTCAAACAAAGAGAAGTGTAAGCACGGAGAATTGTCGGTTCCTTCTGTTCCATCAAGGACAAAAACTGTTTCCAACCAAATGATTTTGAGAATAGGTGACTTCTAGTACGGTGCATGAATTCCCGAGCATATTTACGGGGTAATTTTCTCTTTCTCAACGCAATTTCGAGATCCTCCAGAGTCACTTGACCATCACCATCTCTGTCCAGTTCCTCAAAGAATCTTCTTCCTATGAGAATGTAAGGGTGCAAATAAGAGCAATATTTAGGATGAGAGATACAGAAAGGATTGACAGTATAATCAGAAATCCATTTGAAGATGAGCAATTCTCTCTTCTCTTCTTTTCTTTCTTTTTTTTTGCCTTTACTTTCTAGTCTGGAGAGTAAAAAATTAACAGTTGCATCTACAAAAAAATAATTTAGATAGTGTTCAGAAAAGCGGTTGGAACAATATTTTTTAAAAATTTTAATTTTTTTTGTTTAAAATTAATTTTTTTAATATTTTTTCAGATTGTTTTAACGGATAATGTTAAAAAAAATTAAAATATAAAAAATATTATTTTCATGTATTTTCAACCAAAAAACACTTTCAAACACAACTATTACCACCCTCTATTACACCCCTTAGTCAAATAAGATCTCCTTTTCCAGCGAAGCACGTTCTACAAATAGATGGATATATCAGCTCCATTCAACTGATATTGAGTAAACTTTGACAAACAAGTGTTCCTCGTCTATGAGAGTACCAGAACACTAACAAGTAGTACGCTCAGCAATATTTCATGTACGTATATTTCCAATTTTCCATTGACACAAGCAGGAACAGCAACCAGTACAGGTAAATTTCATAAGGAGACGAGAAACCATACCTTCAGCCTCTGTGTATCTAAAGAAATCCTGGACAGAGAACAGCTTTTTCTTGTCAGGATATTCTTTAGAAGATCGACCAAGCTGCTGCACAAGCTCAATCAACTCTGTGAAAGAAACCGTGGATAATGTGGATCTCAAACGCTCTACATTCGATAGCGGAATGCTTAGTATCCCACTAGCTAGTTTCTGTGGCGAACTACCCCCAGTGTCCTCATTGCTGTTGGTAGGCGCGCTGCTTACACCATCATCGCCCTCTTCATTAACTGAAGAGGATACTCCAACTATGCTTGATGGTACCCCACCAACTCTCGCAAAACTCAAATTTCCCAAAAATCCATCTACATGCACCTTTTGACCTTCCCAAATACTCATGATTGCCGTCAAATGATCAAACTGGGAGGGCGCTGGAGTTGAGTTCGAACAATTATTTTTACAATCCTTGACATTTCTTTCCTGTAAACTCTGATCAAACTTCTGTAGATTCTGAATCAAGAGGTCGAATAGAAACCCTATAAAGCATTCGATGGACACGTGTTTCTCTGTTTTACCCTTCTGGTTCACATTCTGATACCCTTTAACAGATTGAACCTTCAATTCCCCTTGCTTCAGCTCGCCCGAAACCTTTGCTTTTGACCCATTTTTGCACAAATGCAAATACTCTTTATCCTCGTCACCAGCTTTCTGAAACCGTTTCTTGTTTGTTTTAAATGGGCTAGGAAATGCCTGAACAAAACCATTAACCAACAAAGACCACGTCAAGGCAAACCGCAAACAATTTACACAAGACTCATCTTCATTCCCCGTCTCCTTCTCTTTCAACAATTTCTTCGAAACCCCAACCTTATCATCACTGCCATTTCTGGGTCCACTTTCCAAATTCATCGAAAACATCCTCAATAAACTCCTAACAGGAACCTTGAAGGATAAAAATCCTTTCCTTTTCTCTTCACTAACCCCGCGATGCCTATTTTCACTATTTCCAAGACTAACACTCTTCTTTTTCACAGTGAAGATTGACACTTCACTGCTATTATCGGTATCTGAATCACGGGTTGCCTTATGATCATTCTTTGAAACCCCGCAACAAGTTTCAAGATCTTTAGCAGCTTTCCGAATCCCGAGTTCAAGTGGTGAAAGAGCATCTCTGACCACTTGAATTGAATTCATAAAAGACTCTATTGGATCATTTGTAGACACCATTACTACAAAATCACAATACCCCAATCACAAAAATCCAATCTTTTTACCCCCCCCCCCAGTTCTTATATGTACCTTACCAATTCAAATATATACAGAAAGCCTGATAATAAACAGTAGAAATAAAACTGCGCCCAGAAAAGCACAAGATTAAATAAAAAAGAAAGAACTAGGTGCAGCAAGCGTACAGTGGACTGAGCCGGATTGGGTAAGATCCATTTAAGCGGCCTTAAAGGGTATCTGAATCTGAAATTGCAAGACCCTAACTATACGGACCGGTAAACGGTGCTGTTGTGTCCATTTTTGCTTTGTTGTTGATAGAGTATGGGAAACGAGAGGTTTTTTATATGTTCAGTGAAAGCTCAGTTCTTCGTGAGAGGAAGAAAAAATCGTGGATAAAATTTTAGAGCTTCAGAGAGAACAAAGTGCTATATAAAATTTGGTGGATTCTTTTTTCAAAAAAGAGAAAGAGGGAGAGGATTTGGTGGCAGGGAAGGGAGAGGAAGAACAGGCCTCTGGCTTGGTTTTTGTTTTTTATTGTTATAGTTTTGTGTTCTGAATTTTTGTGAAATTAAAGTGATGGGAAATTACTTCTGCTGCCACTGCTGTTTGCTTTGCTTGTTCTTGTTTATATTGGGATATTTATTGTTAAAAAAAATGGATAAAATCTGACGTCAGGACCCGGTGGAAGGGGAAGACGACACTTGGATCAGATTCTGAGTGCCAACAGTATACTGTGGTTGCTGGTGGATAATGTACTAATCCATGTCTATCCACATTGGGTTTTTAAATACAAGTTTTGAGTGTTGTTTTTGTTTTTGTTTTTTAATAATTTGAATTCTATATTGCAGCCATTCATTTGCTAGACCCATTGCTCTTAACTCTGCCAAGCCGAGCAGATCCATCCAGCACTTGACATGGAAAAGATTTCCACGGTATTTGATACGGTAATTTTTATTTTTTAAATATTTTTTATTTAAAAATATTAATTCAAAAAATTATTAATTGAATCTCAAAATCACTTAAAATTTATATAATTATTAATTTTAAAACTTATAAAATTAATGAAGTTACATATAAATTAACCATAATACTAATATTAATTTAAAAGATGTATATTTTATATTGTTGTTAAAGTTATTTGACTTATATCTCCTTGTACATGATACACACGTGTATATATATATATATATAATGTAAAAAAAATATGCCAATATTCTTTATATATTTTTGATATCAATAAATAAAAATTATAAATTAAAACTTTACATGTATATTTAACTGGATAAATTAAAAATTATTTACGTGGTTGGAATAAATTATGATACTCGGTTTTTAATTAACTAAAGTTAATTAATCAAACTTAAAATTCGTGTCACAAACTCAATTAAATTCTATAATTTTTTATATATTTTTATATAAAATAAATATTTATAAAATTTTAAAAAATAAAAATTACGGTGTTTATCCGAGAGAGTGATAAATATATAAATACTCAATAAAAATAAATTATATTATCTTATTATAAATTAATAAAATATCAAATGTTGAAAATATATAAAAAAATAAGTAAGAAAAATAAAAATAAAAACAAATTGGGAGAGAAACAATTAAAAAAAACAGAGGTCTAGAGCTGTCCACGTGCCTGGAACTGCTTTTTTTTTTTAATAGGATAAATAGCTTGTTGACCACTTTTATTTTCTTAAAAAAAAAATTGCAGGTAGTTTTACTTGGCAAAACAATGAAAAGGGCTAATGAATTACTTGGTGGAGCAATACAGATGAATTCAGGTACAAATTGCAAGGCGTCTTGATGGAGTAAAAAACTGCACGCATTGAATGACTTTATTTAATTTAATTTATACTGAGTTTTATTATGCATGCAAGTATTTTTGCTGAGACTATGACAAGTAACTACTATAATGCTTGCAGTATAGTCATTCCCTGGTAAAATAATACCGTCAACGTGGATATAAATTATTTCCCCTGCATCTGACTACAACATGAACTTTTTGGATAAATTTTAAATTTATTATTTAAATTTTAAAATTATAAGAAGTTTATATAATTGTTAATTTTAAAATTTATAAAATTAATTAAAATATACACCCGAAATATTTATATTGATATTAAAAACACCCTTGAGCAAGGTGTCTTGCACCTATAAAAATTATTTTTAATCTCAAAATATCTAAATAATATATATATATATATATACTATAGAAAATCTACATAGAACCTCAAACAACCTGAAATATTAAAATTAACCCGAAGTCTCAACCTCTTTACTGTGATAAAAAAAAAAATGAAATCGAAAGTGATCAGATGATCACAGGAACAAGGATAAGATTTCATCCCACTTCATGTAATAAAAAGGAATGTACCTCGATGGCAATTTGAAGAAGATCCCTGATAGACACTAGCGTCTAGGCATACAAGATATTCATGCATTATTACAAAGGACTCTCATCAATGCTACCGATCCTACCAGTCTAAATCAACATTTAGTATTATTATTATTATTATCATTCCTCGTAGATATCACAGATTTCAAAGGGAGCAAGGTTCGAAATCTCTCGACCAAAAATAAAACAAAAAAACTACATGTTGACCAATGGGCATGACCGGACATTTGATTTTTATTTGAGAATACAATGATAATTGTTTTTTTTAATATTAAAATAATATTTTTAATGTCAACATATTAAAATAATTTTAAAACATAAAAATAATAATTTAAAATTTTTAAAAATATTTTTAGATCATGACATCAAAATACACCCTTGAATATAACACGATGCTTAAATATTCATTACACGTGAAGCATCACACCACGTCCAAGTATCCACTGCATACAAGATTTTAGTTTTTTTACCAATAAATAATTCAATACCTAAATTAAATTAATGGATAACTTATATTAAATTTATAATAAATTAATCTAAATATCCCTAATCTAATAAAATCCAAGTAAATCAAAAGAATGACTTTAAAAGGAGGAAAAAAAACATCTTGTTAAGAGTGAAATTCATACTCTTTTCTCAGGATAAAACTATGCTACCATCTCACCAAAATCAACATGAATAATTTAATTCAATTTAATTTTAACGCTATATAATAGTTACAAGTTGAATTATACAGTGTAATTAACCTAGATTGAAATGCAAGATGGAACCCTCATGATCTTGACTTGTAGCTATACAAATATTCCACGTGGCAATGTAGCATCACGCGACCTGCACGCGTGACTCATGGCCCAATCAAACATTGAAAAAAAAAAAACTAAAAAAAACTGCAAATATAGGTGAAACCCTCAATAACGAAGATCCAGCTCAATTTACAGAGCGAAGCCCACAATCAGAAAATCCAACCGGCCCTGATCAACGAAAAAACAAAAACCTCTTTAAAAGGAAACGTAGCCGTTTCAAGTCGAAGCGCAGAAATCAAATTCCAACATCCTGCGAACCTCACAGATCACAATCCCTAACCCCCCAGCGGTAGCTTCTCTCGTTTATTACCGCCGCTCTTCATCTTCTCGCCAGCGATCTCAGGTCAGTCTCTGATTGTGTCTTCTCTCTATCTGGGTTTAATTTTGTGTTTTCTGCATAAAGCAACTCACCACAATTGAGGAAATCTTGGGGATAATTTTAGCATTCTCTACAATATAAACGCCAATCAACTAGCAAGCATGCTTCTTTTCTGTATTTAGCAGGAAAAAAAGATGGGTTTTTAATAACATGCCAGGATTTATAGATTCATAATTGAGCTGGGTTATTTGTGGCAGTTTCAATGATTTACACAGCGATTGATAACTTCTATTTAACTGATGATGAGCTACAAAACTCCCCGTCAAGGAAAGATGGAATCGATGAAGCTACGGAGACAACTCTTAGGATCTATGGCTGTGATCTTATCCAAGAGAGCGGCATTTTACTCAAACTGTATTTTCTCTTCTTTGCTTAATCATGTACTGCACATGTTTTTTTTTCCTGGGTTTTTTGTTGATGCCTTTTACTCATGCTGGTTCTATCTGTTTCTGTTTCATTATTTTTTATACTCGAAGACCTCAAGCTGTAATGGCTACCGGTCAAGTTTTATTCCACCGATTCTATTGCAAGAAGTCATTTGCCCGTTTCAATGTCAAGGTTAGAAGTGATATTTTCACCTACAGTGTTAAATTTGCGAGAGATGGGCATTGGTTTATTTAGTTCTAGCAATGCAATTTTTATAATTCCCACTTATTTGTCTAATATGTTTTTAGGATGTGCTAATATTTTGCAGAAAGTTGCGGCTAGCTGTGTATGGCTTGCATCTAAACTTGAGGAAAGCCCTAGGAAATCAAGGCAAGTCATCATTGTTTTCCACAGAATGGAGTGCAGGAGGGAAAACTTACCCTTAGAGTTTTTGGACCTGAATTCAAAGGTTAGAAATATGGTATCACGTTTGCATAAGATGCTTCAGTATTATTCTCTTCTCTTTGGCTCATAGCTGGTTTCAGTCCTCCTGGTGCTAGGCACTTAGACTTTTCTCTCTGTGTCAATAGAAGTTTGCAGAGTTGAAGATTGAGTTGAGCAAAACAGAGAGGCATATATTGAAGGAAATGGGTTTTGTTTGTCACGTTGAGCATCCCCACAAATTCATTTCAAACTACCTAATGACCCTTGGAACACCCCAAGAATTAAGACAAGAAGCATGGAACTTAGCTAATGATAGGTACTTCTCTGAATCAAACATTTTGATTGTATCATTCTACAGTTGTTTTGTGAGTCTCATGTGCATAGTCTGTATATTCGGTTTGATGACTTTGTGCGGTGTTGCTTTTTCCATGGAAAAATAAAAATAAAAATCATGTTCAACATGACCATCAATTTTGGAACTAAGAATTATTTATTCAGATGCAGGGATTCCCTAAACAAAACCACAGAAGATATAAAACAATATTCCTTGCTTAGTGAAATAGCTTATCTGTTATCAGTTTTCAGATAACTGCTTTTTTGCACTTGATAATTAAATAGTCGTTCTGATCTCAATAAAAAGAGCATTTACTTTTTGACAGGATCCTATCAGTTTAAGTTCCTCTTCCCTTGTAACTTATTTCCTCAGATCAATTGTAGCAATTGTATCATCTTTCAAGGCTTGTAATTGCTGTGAAAAAGATTGCCAAGTACTTATAACATAAGCTCCAGTTATGATGTAACAGTTAGCATGAATTACAATCTTTTATAGGCTTACCTGGTTGCTTATGTCTTCAAGCCATTAGTACAAGACAGAATTGCACAACAACGTGGTTAAAAAAACAGACGCTGCTTCTGTTCTAAATTAATGGATTTTGGTGTTATCGCTTGTTTAGTATATCTTCTTTTCCTGGGACTTACTAGTGTGCTTTCTTGCTGGTATTTTTCTACATTAATCCATTCTCTTGGCAGTTTGCGGACAACTTTGTGTGTTCGTTTCAAGAGTGCAGTTGTGGCTTGTGGTGTTGTATATGCTGCAGCTCGTAGATTTCAAGTACCTCTTCCTGAGAATCCACCATGGTGGAAAGCATTTGATGCAGAGAAATCTGGGATTGATGAAGTTTGTAGAGTTTTGGCTCACCTATATAGCCTTCCCAAGGCACAGTATGTATCAGTCTGCAAGGATGGAGATTTTTCTTTTTCGAACAAGTCTTCAGATTCCCAATTGCAGCAGATTTCAAAGGTGGTTCTGTATTTCCTTTTTTCTCAATTTGATTCTAAATCAATCTTTTAATTTTTGGTTTTTACAATATTTGCAACTGTCTCCTTGTCATCAAAGGCAGTATATTGCCTAGTGACAGCAAGCATGACCGTTGTTTCCTTAAGAAAGAAAAAACAACCCGGTTGTTTTGATAGGAAAAAGGATAGAAACTGCAAGCATTATAGAGATGACTTCATATTCATCTGAGACAGGGATGCTTCATCATATAAACCCATTGACTGAAATTATATTTTTTTCTGCTCTTGAATAGGAAATTCCACGGGCTACTAGCCTGCCAGCTAATAATAATTTAACTGAACCAAAGGCAGCTCCAAGTGGTGTTAATGCTGAATCTGGCGGATCCAAGGACATGACAAAAGTTGCCTTAGACAAGCTGAAGGAATCTAAAAAGACCGATGATGAATCCAAGCCCGCTGAGGGAGAAGCCAGAGAAGAGCTCATTCCAAGATCAAAGTCTGAGCACAGAACAGAAGCGAGTGGTGACAAGAGCAAGGAACGGGACAGGGACAGGGACAGGGAGAGGGAAAGAGAGAGGGATAGGATAAAGGCCCAGGATCGTGATAGGGGCAGAGATTCTGACCGGGAAAGAGAGCGTGATGAAATTGAAAGAGACAGGGATAGGGCTAAGGATCGAGGTCGTCATCGTTCAAAGGATAGAGGAAGAGAGTCAGGTCAGCTCCCAAGTTCCGTTGTGTCCAGATGCTACACTAAATATGGGGGGCTAGCACTTCTCTTTTTAAAGTTTTATACAACTTTAAGTACTCTTATAACGCATTTCTAATTATATATGTGATCTTTTAATCTAAATGCAGGACACTCAGAGAAATCAAGGCATCACTCCTCACGTGGTATGTATTTTAACTTTTCTTACGAGGTTCATCTTTATTTCTCTCGATGTTAAATGGCAGTCCTCTCATCTGGGACCATTCTGCGTTTTCAGACCGTGACTACCACAGTTCCTCCTATTCATCAAGGGAGAAGGACCGGCATAGGCACCACTCATATGCTTGAACTGGCCATTGGAATGTGCGCGCACTTCCTTTTTAGAGATGTAGCAGCAGGGATTGCAAGTACAGTACTTGTATATTAATTTTTTTTTTGAGGTGTTATAATATATCCTGTCTGTCCCATTGAAACATAAACAGAGGAGCAAGAAAACACCATCATGTTTACAGTTACATTGAGATCTAAAACATAAGAGTTCCATTATGCTAGTTCCCTCACCACTATCTGTTCTATACTTGAACTGGTCCTTTTTTTGTGAAAAAAATGTCGAACACTGGGTTTTCTTTTCTGTTCAAGTTACGACAAGGTGATCATGTCATTATGGTTAGGCGAACCACCCCATTTTAACAGGAGGGGATGCCGATGCTGACCTATTGGCTTAATCGTCCCTCGTGCTATAGTGCTAGCGACTCCTTTTGAAGCTAGAGCGTGGACTCACTCTCAGTGATGAGTGATTACTTGCATATACTGACATGTTAAATTGGAGCGTCGACTCACACTCAGTGATGAGTGATTACTTGCATGTTAAATTGGAGGGGAATTATCATAAGGGGTAGTAACATGCTATTGTATGTTAATATGACCACAAAAAACATGCTATTGTATTAAATGTGGTGTCTGACAGGTTCTGATAAAAATAACAATTGTTGCATACCAAACGATCCGTTTCTCATAGAGGTGGTGTAGGGCACCCAATCTTCCTGCAGTTAAGGAACTTGAATTCCTAATAACAACCCGCAGCGCACCGCACAAATAATTTTACCGTCAGTTGAAGGCTCAGTGTAAACCAGATACTTCATGTTGGACTGTCAAAGATAACTAATAAACGTAACAGATGTCTGAATACACATTTTAATCGTCATCATCACCAAGAATTGCAGCAACAAATCTCGTCGCTGAAGGATTTGCAGCTATTGAACTCCTAGCCACAGTACTAAATGGCTGGTGAAGAGGCAAGAAGAGCACACGTTGCAGTAACTCACAGTTTCTTGTGCTTTGAAAAGAAAAGAAATGAAAAGAAACCCTATATTCAGTGTTATGAGCAACAGACAGCGAGCAAGCAGCAGGGCATGTTGAAGAAAGATCAGAATGCAGATCCGCCATCCTTTGTCTTGCCAAGCATCACGTCTTTAGCCTCGTTGATTTTTGAAGCAAGGTAGTGGCTACCACCCGCATCAGGATGGTTTGCTACCATCACTCTTCTATGTGCTTCTTTCACCTTCTCTGCTCCAGCATTTTCTCTGCTCAAAAAAACCCCATCTTTCTAACTTCAATTATTAATCATAATTTCAAGATAATCAAGCAAATAATATCCATCAAGTAAGAATAATAAGAAAAATTAATTACCTAATGCCAAGAATAAGAGCAGCTTCTCTTCTCGTCATTTTAGGCTGAAACCCTCCATCATAAAATTTGCGTATTCTAGGCTTTGGTGGTCTTGCTTTAAATGATTGCCATGCCTGGACCCCGTATTTCCCAGCCAGTGCTGCTGCTGCTATTGCTAGCCCAGCCAGAAACGGCGTCGCCTGAAAATCACTCCATGATTATTAATTTCACATCTATCATTATTTCAACCATCGATCAAATCCAGAATTATTTCAGAGAAAAATCTAATCAAATCTGCTCACCATTTTTTAAAAATTTATAAATATTAATAAATAGAGAGAATGAATACTGCTAAAAACTCTTCAAAGCTTTCTGTAGAAGAAGGAGAAACAGTGAAAGAGCTTCCCGCTGATTGCGTGCATCTCCCAGTTTCTGTGGCACTTTACAGTCCCAACCATTCACTGCCAGGTGTTGCACAACCAAAGGACATTTTGGTGATTACGTGATTTTATTTTGTTTAGAATGGACCAGGCCATATCTACGGCCCACACTATTTAGGGTTATATTTATTTCCAAGCAGACGGAAAAACCCACCTAAACCCTCTCCTTTTTCATTTGCCCTGGTACTTCACTGCTATTCTCCAAGTCTTGAAAGCCACCAAAACCCAAGAGCTCAAGCTTGTTAATTCTTGAAGTAGGCATAAAGTGCTTTCTGGGTTCTTTTCTTTTTGAAGTTCTCTGTGTTCTTTTATAGAGATTTTGGTGATATTTTTGGGCAGGGGAAAGGAATGGGAAAACTAGGAAAGAAAGCAAGGAAGTTTGCAAAGAAGAATTTACAGTCAGTGCTCAAAAGGCAGAGGAAGGTCAAGTCTTTCTTCAAAAAGAAAGCTTCTAAAAGTATGTCTACCTTTGCTGTTTGTTACTTTCGTTGCATTCTTTGCTTTTGTTGTTGCCGTAGCTTGAATTTGTTGGGTAATTATTGGTTTAGGAGATGAGGGAGCTCAAGCTGAAGATTCCGATGGAGAAAGAGAAGAAAAGTATAGTGGAAGGTAAAGAAAGCAGGTGCAAACTAATGCTGCAGGGATTGGGCGCATTGTTTTGACCGTGAAAGATTGAGTTTAATTTTGTTTTGCTCTCAAGATATGATTAAGGGTTTCTCTTAAATAGTTCATCTGCTTCTAATTGATATTATATTTGTCTGTCTATGCTTGTTTGCTTACATAGGAGAATGATCTTGAGAATTGGGTTGTTTATTGATTTATTATGTATGCAGAAACAATGAAGTTGAAGATTTTAAGGATATTTCCCTCGATGCCGTATTTGGTGAAGATGGTAGTGATATGGATGGGGATGATTCAGATAGTGACGGATATTTATCTGAGGTTTTGAATTATGTTATGCCAACTTTGTTTTTGTTAAACATAATTTGGCACATTTCCTTTGCAAGGTGTTTCTAACATTGTTGGTCATGGTAACTTACCAGGATACAAGTTGTTCATATAATGGTGAAACTAGAATTGGGAATCATCTTGAAGGTCAGGATACCATCACCAGTTTCTCTGGTATTTTTATTGTTTTTTTTTTAATTTTAATTTGCCCCTTTTATTTATGTTTTTAGTAATTTGCATGCAGAGTACATTGGTGGTGGTGATTTATCGGTGCAGAACAAGGAAATTCATTTAGAACTGGCAAAGAAAATGAAAAGGCTGAGCAACTTGAAAGCCAAGGTGATCAAATCATATTTTTTTTATTATCTCAAAATGGAGTTTTCAAAGGATTTATAAGATTTTGAGTAATGTTTTTCATATAAGGTTAGAACTTCAGTTTGTTGGTTGACTCTAAAATTTGTGAGTGCTAAAATCTAAACCTATCATAATCTAATTGTGATAGAGAATCTTGTTTTATCCTATAAACCCATTTAGGCTTGGACCATTTGTCTGGAATCCGTGATAGTTTTTTGGTACTGAGTTTCTCTTGTTAGTTTCTGCACTTAAAATGTCTGCTAGGCAGCAGAATCCATTTTATGAATTTACTGTCATTATGTAGAGATTCAACTAAACTTTGTCACTTAAAATTTGACAGGATCCAGAATTTGCGAAGTTTTTGGAAAGCAACAAGGAACATCTGCAGACATTAAGGGATGAGGAAAATGTAAGCTATGAAGTCTTAATTTTTTTTTCAGGACTCTTAATATCTTGAGAAATTAAAGGTGTGGATTTTTTTTGCAAATTCCAAGCTCCACTGGCTTGTATATCTATCTTATGACTACTTGACGTTTATATATGTAGCTGTCATCTATATTACTCTCCATATGATCTGTTCTAAGACAAAAGAAATTTCTCCCTCCATCAAAGTTTGTAATTTCCAGTCATTGAACCTTATATTCAATCTAGTTTGTGTCTGTTGTATCTTTTTAACCCCCTTTTATCAAGTTTTAACCATCTCTTCCTTCACAGCAGTTTTCAGATGAAGAAGAGTCTGATGAGGATGGCAGGGAGTCCACAAATAAAATGGGGAATTTGAATAGCTCTACTTTTGATTCTTTGTGTGAACTAGTCAAGGAGCAGAATAATGTTCCTGCTTTTGTAAGGCTATTAAATGGGTACAGGGCTGCCTGCCACTATGGATCTGAATCACCCACCATTGTTGAAGACAGCCACACTTTTTGCAAGATCTTGACATTTATGCTCCAAGAGGCTGATAATATATTTCGTAAAATTCTGGGAATATCAGGCTCCAATGATAGGAAAGAGGCCATCTTGGAACTGAAGAATACTTCCAAATGGAAAACTTTGAAGCCAGTAGTCAAGTCTTACTTGAGAAGTACCCTGTTTCTCCTAAATGAGGTTACTGACTCTCAGATATTAGCCTTCGCCTTAACCAGGCTCAAAGCTTCTATAGTATTTTTTGCTGCCTTTCCTCCTTTACTAGGCAGACTCATCAAGGTATGTTAATCCTAGAATGTTTCAAATTTGTAACTAACGCAACTAAGAAAGTAAGATAACAATGATTTTCTGGGGATTATGATAATAGCATCTTCCTTTCATGTCTAATTTGTTTATTACCAAGGCTTGCACAATTAATGCACGAATTTGCTTTATATTGGATGTTAGGGTCTTTAACTCTTAGAATTTCAGACCTTAGCGTTATTCAGTACTTGTTGTGAATTTGTCAATCTTATGCTCTAAGCGGTTGTGCCTTACCAAGACTTGGAATTGTATGCAGATATCAGTTCATTTATGGGCAACGGGCAAAGGAACTCTATCAGCATGCTCACTT
Organism: Populus ilicifolia; assembly: GCA_015708895.1. Lineage (NCBI taxonomy): Eukaryota > Viridiplantae > Streptophyta > Magnoliopsida > Malpighiales > Salicaceae > Populus > Populus ilicifolia. Next base: position 1,886,255 of record SRLM01000058.1, read on the forward strand.
CTCATCATCAAAGATGTGGCTGTTGTGTTTAACTCAAATTGCTTTGAAACCTGCATGATTAAAGCATACAGGGCTTTTATTGACCACTGCAAGTTTGTGGAGCCAGTTCTGTTTAAGCATCAACAATTTCTGAAAAGATCTTTCATCGAGCTATGCTCTCAAGATCTGCAGAAAGCTTATAGCAAGGCAATGGTTTCTATCCAGCAACTTGCCAAGATATTGCAGCTTGGTTTACGAACTAAGAAGGTATTCACTCAGAAACTATACTGGTATCTTGTTTTGTTTAATCCTAACATCGTTTTACACCTGTCCTTGGTTGCATTGCTGATTTTCGTACTTTATTTTTCAACTTTTAAAGAGTGAATTGATCAAAATTCCGTGTTGAAATGTTGCTTTTATGCAGGAAGCAGTAAAGAAGATATGCAGTTGGCAGTATGCTAACTGTGTAGATCTGTGGGTTGCATTTATTTCTTTGAATATACATGATTATGATCTGCAGCCTCTGCTTTATACAATAATTCAGATCATAAATGGAGTAGCTGTCCTGTTTCCAGGACCAAGATACATGCCTTTAAGAGTTAAATGCATCCAATGGTTGAATACTCTCTCTGAATCTAGTGGAGTTTTTATCCCAGTTACATCATTAGTGCTGGATATTTTGGAATATAAAATAGGCAAGGAGAGTTTGAAACCTGGAAAGGACTTCAGCTTTTCATCTGCGGTCAAGGTCAGTACAAATTTTACTTATCCTGAGCCGGGTTTCTTATGTGGCTTACATGGCGAGGCTTTTTAGCTCTATGATATGTGTTCAAACCTTTTATTCTTGATTTCTTTTACTATCAATCAGTTGGTTTTTAAAATCCACCTGTTAACCCTCTGGCATTAAGTGTGCTGCATGCATGGTTAAGCTGATGGTGGTTGTTTCCTTTGTAGTTGCCAAAGCATTGGCTAAAATCTCGAAACTTCCAGGATGAGTGTGTTTTTTCAGCCATTGAGCTGTTGGCGGTGCACTTTGCTCAATGGAGTTATCACATATCATTTCCTGAACTTGCAACCATTCCACTCATCTATTTGAGGAAATTCCATGAGACGACTACTATTGAGAGTTTACGGCGTGTGGTGAAGCGTTTTATTGATCAGGTAAATGATTTCTTTTCAAAGAGTAAGGTGTTAGATTATATCATAGTTAAGAAAGTTTAAACACGCTACAATCTACTTTTGAGATTGCTCTTGGGAAATGGTTCATAGGAATTTGGTAGTTAGTATAGGAGGAAAATAGTCAGGCATTATAGATATGTTTTAGAGATCTCTGTGAATCCAAGTCCATATAAGTAATGGGCTCGCTTAGCACTCAGGCTTTTGTTGAGAGACAAGAGGCTTTCCTGCCTGGCCACTTGGTTCTTTAAGCTGAGTATCTAGGGCTTTCTGGGCATGTCGAGATCCTGAGTTGTAAATCATTGAGCCTAGTCTAACAAAAAGGATTTCTTAAGAGGTTGAAGCTTAGTTTATATTACATGTTGGCATATTTGTTTGAAAGCTCTGGGTTGTGATTGCAATCCTTGTGGTGGCAATATGTTTTCCGCACCTTAATGGGAAATTCCTTCATTTTGATTATGTTAAATTTAACCATAATCATTGGTATTCAGCAGTGCTTTATTGCTATTCTTGGAAGGATGTATGATTCACATAACACTATTTCTCATACTTGTTTTTAACTGTAGGTAGAGCAGAACATTGAGTTTGTCCGGAAGAAGAGAGATGAGGTTACTTTTTCTCCAAATGATCAGCAATCTGTTGAATCATTTCTTCAGGTTTGCCCCCCTCTCCTTTTTCTATACATCCATCTGTGACCTATTCTCTTGTAGGACTCAGTGGATGTCACTTGTTCTAAATTTGATTTCTGGTTACTGTGCAGCTTGAAAAGTGCGGTGGCAATGCTCCATTTACAAAATATTACACAAGTGTAATTGAAAAGGCTGGTTCCAGAAATCTGCTTATGAATGGAAAAATAAGGTGTGCCCTCTATCCCTGCTATGAAATCTACTGCACCGAATGGCTTGTGCTGTGATGGTGTCAGTTTTTTAGGCATCTTATCCCTGCTATGAAAACCCACTTAAATAATCATGAGGCAAATGAATGAGGCGTATATTGACATATTTGGGCCTGTACAGATGTTGAACTGAATGCTAAGTTACTAGTTGGGGTGGGCTGTTCCCATTTTGAATCAAACTGAACTGATAATTGAGTCATTCTGTCGCTCAATGCCAGATTTTTTACGTTGATATTGAATGACATCTGGAAAAGGAGATGCCGATTGTTTTCAAATTGGATTTGGTTTATTTAATTGAGATTCCAATATCCCAGTCGTGTTAGGCCAAGAGCAGAAGAAATAAGGTAATGCTGGGTCAGGCCCAGTGTAGTTGTTTCTACTAGGATTGCCACGCAATATAGTCACTGCATTGGCTCACCATTGCGAGCATGCCCCTTTGTAGTTGCAACACTGTAAATCTCTGCAATCTCTAATAAATCTGTATTTGACTATGATATATAATAACAAACTTGAGAAGGGCTTTGGTTTGTGGTAACTAAAACTGATGTTTTCTGTAGCTTCCTGGAGCAGAAGAAAACAAAAGGAAAGAGGCAACAGACTCCAAAGAACGCAATGAATGTGGATTTGGCTGTTAATGCTGAAGGAAATTCACATTAAATTAGAACTATTTCGATGCAATGTAAACAGTGGAGAGAAATGGAAGAACTTCAGCTTTCCTACCACCATGTTTGATGTTTGTAAGATCGTAAAAACTTCAATTACAGTGTCTTACAGCAAATTTGAACCGCGACTTATTTAGCCTTAAAAGACATTCTGATCTTCAAACAGGGTTCAAGTTCATTTTTGTTTAGATTGTAAGATGTTAGGTCTGACGAATCCTCGGTGAATCTTGTTCATCATATTTACGAGAAGAAAACTAGATAAAGTTTTGTGTTAATATTTGCTGTTAAAGAGAGTTCGTTTGTCCAAGCTAGTGAAGTTCGAACTAAGCGATAAAGATATGAAGCCCATCAAATGTTCATGTCATTTCTTGCATTACGTGATCAATGATGGCTAATATTTGGTCAGTATCACATTATTTTGCTTGTGCTAATATATTAATTAAACATTGAAACATAATTGAAGCGGCCATCTCATACAACTATGGTCGTGCATGAAACTGCTGTTCTATTTCCATGACATGGAAAGCACTATATATATCTTTTATATATATCTTTTAAATAGCTTCACGTTTGTGTAATAATATTTCTAGATCTTATTGTGCTCCATTAGTGGATGGCACTTTTGGGAGCAGCAATAAACGAAAACAGATGCTTGCAAGCTGTTTACTTTGCTAGCCCCTTACTTCATAAATTATACTGTCACTTGAAGTCAATTTTGCTCGTTTTAGTTTTTCCTTAACCAGGACTCATCTTTGGGGTTCTTGGACCGCGGGCAAGGGCAACTGATATGCTGGCCGGGGAATTATAATGTGTTATGACATCCTGTAATTAATGATCAATATTAGAATAAGTGGGAATACATGTATATTGTACACAACACACACACATCCACTTAAAAAATTATGATCCAAGCCATGTTCAGGCGTTCCCTGGGAACAAAATTTTAAAGGCAATGGGCGTCTCTGATTGAATAGTTTTTAGTCTTTTCGTCATCTCTAGGTCCCTGTTGAATGCTTGGGAGCTAGCCACCAACAAATGACACCTGTCTGTGATTACAAAAAAGGTCATCTTAGTTTTACTGTTGCATTTCACTACACGGTCAATTTTGGCCCGCTGAACCATACATGCTGCCAGGACTCCGCTGACCTCTCACACAATTGGTGCACAACCAAGTGATGCCTTGGCCCGAGCACTGGAATGATGACTGTTGCACCCCAAAACCCTAAGCAAACTCCACGATCCTTTCCCTCTCTTATTCCCACTACTCGTTTCAATCACCTTTTCAGATTGAATCATCCTCGATGGGCCCTTCTTGCACTGCCTCATCTTGATATCGCTTAGCTCCATCTCCATTGGAAGTCTTCCAACTCCAAATGCCAAAAAGTACCATCTTGGCTTCGTTGGGGTCGCTAGTATTGATACCTTCTTCATCGGAAAGTCATACCTATCATCGCATTTCCTTGTTGCGAACCCATGATTCTCTGATAAAGGCTCTTGCAGAGTCTTGTCACTCTTTTCCTGCAGCTGTTTTGATGATGTGGCCCTTGACTTGTTGAAAGAGGATGATTTCAATGGGAAAATGAAGCTCTTCTTGGTATTTTTAGCTTTCTTTGTGCTTTCCAGGTTCTGTGTTTTTTCAGCTACTGCTTCTCCTTTGCAAGTAATGAGCTTTCCGCAGAAGATGATTTCATCTTTGGGATAAATATTAGAGGCGGTGAAGTCTTCGCTGAAGAACTCGAAGAAATCTTGATCAAAAGATGAATCCAAGCTTTCATCTTCTCTGGAGAAGCCATCCCAATTAGAAGCATAACCATTTAGCGGAAGATCACAGAGAGACAGTGTTTCTGCTGCATCATCAAAATCTTGCAACTCACTGTTGTCATGTACCGGTAGTTGATGAAGGCTCGTTTCTTTTGCAACCATTGTGAATATCAAGCAACGGCAAGAAAACTTGAGGGTTCCACAGAGAACTAAGAAAAGACTCTTGAAGGAAGTTTGTAAATGACTTTGCTGTAGATTGATGAGAAAAACTGGCCAAGTTGTCACGACTATATATAAGCCAGGAGCTTGAAGGGAAAGATGCTTTGACATTTTGCTAAAAAATAGGTTGTGTTGGAGTGGGGGCGGCTTCTAGAGGGCAAAGAACAAAGAAGATGAAGTAAAAGAAAGTAGCAAGCATCGAGAATATTAATACAATTCTTGATCTTAGAAACTCCTTCTAGAAGAGCAGGCGGTCAATATCGATGAACAAAACAGGTTTAATTGTCCCGAGCTTCAAGTTTTTCTAGAGGTTGATTAAAGCTTTCGCAACATGTATTTCCAGGGTCGGCTTGTTGGAACTTGGAATATTTTTAGTGGTTAGTTAGGACACAACGCCTGTCTCTACGTAGATGTCTTTTTTTAGAGAAGAAAATAGGAGGATATGTGGAGCTTTCGCGTGCTGTGAGAGTGATATATGCGTAGTTCAGGACCCAATTGGTGGTCTGGTGGGCACACACGGGGCCATAAATTCCGCGTTAAACCCCACCCCCCTCTTTAATGTTAGAAAATAATTTTTAAAAAATAAAAAATATATTATTTTAATACGCAAAAATACCAAAATATAAAATACTAAACACCCATTTAAACTTGGGGTTTCTGCCCTGACTCGCCCTTAGCACTTAATTGCTACTGTGTCTTCCACGTGGAACGTGTTGAGATCTAGAAAGTCGATGGACACATCAAGATATTCTTGGTCAGCATCTATTTTTCTTCTGGGTACGTACTATTAATTTTTTCTCTGGGTACGTCAGCATGTTATCAAGTTAATATGTCGTCATTGTTATCAGCTGAAAATGAAGGAATTGGGAAATGAGTATGCGGAGGTAACCTTCTTGTTAGTTGATATTTTACCACAAAAATAAATAAATAAAGATTTTTAAACAATGAAAGTTGCAGATTACTGTTGGTTAATTTTAAGAGCAGATCGTTGCCAATTTTACCATTCAATTAATATCAACACCATTATATGTATCTATAAAGTGCAACGAATGCATGGAGTAAGGGTGCTCTTAAGGGATGGCATTTGGACATCTTAATTACCAAACAATTAATAGTTCTAGATAAATATATATTCAATGATAAAAAAGATTATGCGGTGCCGATTGTCTAATGCATTGACAAAAAAATTATGGTTTCATGTCACTTGTTTTCGTTGCTGGAGAACACCACCTTCCTCTTTTCTTTTTAATATTTTTTTAATTTTATTATTCAATATTTTATTAGCTTTGAAATAATTGTTATAATTTATTTTGATTGATTTTTTAAGATTATTATAATTTTAAATAAATATTTAGATATTAGTTAATATTTAATTTTATAATTATTTAATTTTATTATTATATCATTAAATAAAAAATAATTTCTATAAAAAAATATTTTTAAACTTAGTGAAGTTTATGATTCAAGGATTCAACAAGTTAAATTATGAAGTCCATGTTAATCTAGTACTTCACCGTCTCAATATTAAAAAAAATACATGATATTTTTTAAATCAAATATTTTTTTTATTAGTTATTTAAATTGTTTTTAAATCTCAGCTCAACCTGATCAAGTTAAAATAACTTATATATATATTAATTTAAACTCGGATTAAATAAAAAAATATTTAAACTAAATTTAGTAGCAATATAAAATAATTTCTTAATAACTAAATTTTTTTACATTAGAAATCTTTTTGATGACATTACATAAGGCGAGCTAGGAAATTAATGTCCTCTAAAATAAAGTCACATCTCTTCTCTTTATGGTCACAGAATAATTGGTTTCTATCCCAAAAAACCTCTGTGTGAAAAAAATTATCTCGATTTCCCATGACTTCTCTCTTCCAATAAAAAATATAATGATTATTTTCAGTTTGATTTAATTTAAAATTTTAATTAATTTAATAGGGTTTTTTTCATGGTTCTTTTTTTTTGTTATTTATTTTTTATTTTCTTAGTTTAATTAGTTTTTTGATTTTTTTTACTCAACCTAGCAAAAAGAAAAAGAACTTATTGATTTTCTTTACCTTTTCCTTCTAACCCTAATTTCCAATAACAAATAAGAGGAATAAATAATGAAACTATAGGAAATAAAACTTTTATCAACTGAGCAAAAAGAAATTTCGTAACATCGGACACAATAGGCTATATATTTTTCATTTTAAATTATCATTTTTTTCCTTAAAAAAATAATATCCAAGAAATTATTACATAAACTCCATTCGGTCTCCTTAGATCACGTAATTCAGTAACCTTTAGATAAAAAGTGAAGTCAAAGGCAACTTATGCGAGGCTCTTTGTATACAATGTCAAGACCAATTAAATACGAGAAAAATCGATATAGCCCTAACATTATCTTCTCTAATTTAACCCAAAAACACTGAATATTTCCCGTGACTCGGCGCATAACTTCTCTTCGTACGTAAAAGGGAGAAAGTAGAGGCATACAGCTTTATAGTAGTAATTAGTAAAGTTGAACAGAGTTAGTCGCATCCTGTTTAAAAAAAAATATTGCTTTAGATCCAATGAATTGGCTAACTAATTTAATTACTTTTGAATTCAGTCAACCCCTAGAACGATTGATCGGTGGGGCGATTCATTCAACACTTAGTTGAACAGATTAAGATGTTTGTGTCAGGAGCTTCAAAGTTCTTTCTGCTAGTTGCATGTTGGCTGGTTTCACATGCTTTTTCCTTGTAATGCAAAAAGAAAAGAATCAACAGTATAAAGATTATAAAAGTAATAAAGACCCAGAAATGTTCCAGGACAAAAGCTTCCTGCACAAGCTCTCTCTGTTGATTTATGACGTCCTGACTTCACAAGGGGTGACAAGTTTGATTTCTGGCTCATTGAAGAACCATACCTATCAACACTTATTGTCCTACTTGCAAGCCCTTTTTTAGCACTCTCAAGATGATAACTCTTTTCTTGCTTCTTTATATTTGGTGAGGAATCGCTTCTTGCACAAGCTCTCTCTCAGTTGATTTATTGGAAGAGTATGATACGTTTGATGGGAAGATGGAACTCTTCTTCGTATTTTCTAGATTGTCTAAATGCTCTAGATTCTGTTCTGTTTCAGCTGCTACGTATCACTGTTTCTCCTTCGCAAGTTATGACCATTCCACAAAAGATGCTGCTGCACAAAGACTGAACTGTAGACGCAACATTGGCCCATTCTTCACAGAAAAAAACCCGAAGAAATCTTGATGATCAAAAGAAGAGCATCGTTCTTGTTTGGAGAAGTTATGCCTGTACGTACTATCGCAGTTTCTAAACGGAGGACTAGCAGATGAGAGTTTATTTAACATCTCCAAAATTAACCATGCAAGCCAGTATTTTCTTGTTTACTGTTTCAAATTCCTTGGTACTAATCACTAACTGTATCAGAGAATTAATAGATATAAGAAAAGATATGAATCAAGTGAGTAATCAATATTGTAAGGAGCGCTTATTGAAAACGTCAAGTTTTAGTTATGTATGAGTAGGGGAAAGATAGACAGAAAGGAAAGAATTTTGGTTCATGTTGATGCAATTGGCTACTTCTGGAAGACTGGGAAAACAGAAACAAATGTATGCATCACGGGCCTGAATCATTCTAGATTTCCTTTTTCTATTAGCGTTCATATCAGTATTTTCCACTCCTTACCGCGTTTTGTCGGATTCTTTGTTAGATTTTAACGACGAGACTCGTTTAGGGTTTGGCTTATAATTAGTTTGAATCAGAAAGCGCTTCGGCATGTACCGTCTGAATTCAGGTAAAAGACCCGGTAAACACATCAGCACCCTTTTTATCTTTACCTTTACCTTCTTGTGAACTATTTATAGAGTAACTAAGCAACTTCACCTGTCCTAAAAATATTGGTTTTGAACTGAAATTATCTTTTAATAAATTCTCTTGGTGATCCTTTACGATCTTTCGATATCACATAAAATTAATTTCATTTAGTGGAATCAAATTAGGACACCAATAAAAAGGAAAAAACATTATATTTCATGTTTTCTTATTATAAAAATAAATACCAGCTATTTTTTAATGTGTTTTTTTTAGAAACATATTAAAATAATATAGAAAATATATAATTAATTTAAAATAAAAAATACAAAAATTAATCTTTTTAAAATACAAAAATATAAATATAAAAGGTGTCAGAGCAAGAGGGATATCGTCCTAACCTAAGGTGTGGAATGATCCCTTTACCCAAGGGGCACATGAGTTAAAAAAAATATGGACCGTTTTATCACTCTCTTCGACAGATGGGAACATCCTGGCTGGTGTTGGACTTCTCTTACTACGCCTCGTATTGGTGTCGCTTCTGTACCTTTGCTAATTAATGTGAATATAATTATTTTTTAAAATTTTAATTTTTAAAAATATATTAAAATAATAATTTTTTATTTTAAAAAATTATATAACAAATAAAAAAATTTAAAAACATAAAAAATATATAATTATAAATAAAAAATTAAAATTTTAAAAAACATTGTTCAGCTAAACTTTTATAGCATGTTTATTTTTATATTTCAAGATTTTTTGAAAAGAATTTATTTTTTTAAGTTTAAATTAATATTTTTTTATATATTTATCATTTTAATATGTTGATATTAAAAATAAAATTTTAAAAATAAAAAATATTATTTTAATATATCTTTAAATAAAAAATAACTTTTACTGTTAATACCACGTCATCCTAGGTGGTGGGGTTTGCATCACCTTTTCAAGGCACTCACCTGTGTGATTGGCTTTCCACTCCGCGACGCATAAAATGGACTGTCATGTTGGAGATTTTATCAATGTCACAGAGATATATAAAAACAACTTTCAATTTTTTATAATTTTAAATCTTTTACCGCACATCAGAACATCCTCGAATGCCTCCTCGTGTATCAATTAAAATCCTTTCTTTTTTTAATGACAATTTTCAAGACATGTTCTTACATCAATTAAAGGAATGACAAGTGAGGTTTTAGCCCAGCGGTGAGAGAGGCTTGTCTCCTTTCTCAGCATATGAGTTCGAACTTTACAATGCACGCCTGTCACCCCCGTGGTGCCTTACCTGTTCACTGGACTTGCAGGATGTTCACTGAAACGTGTGAATTAGTCGTGGTGCGCGTAAGCTGGCCCGGATACCCCACGTAAATAAAAATTAAAAGAATGGACTCCTCTAGATTTTGATCTCAAAGTTCAAATTGAGAAAATAAATCTTTTTAACCATCTAACTTTAACTCTTTTAGTTATCACTTCACTGAGCACACAACACGACGTCGTTGTCGACCTGCCCTTGGCAGCGCGCATTTTCCCGTTTCTCTGAAATTTTCCCATGGTATTCCCTTCTCTAGGCACCTGACGTTTCCTTGCCGGAATGTGGACACAAACATTTCTACGCGCTCACACTCTTTCCCAAAGCGCGTGATTGCAATCTCAAGGTAACGATTATTTTCATTTCCTGATCGGTAGTTACTCGCGGGTTTCTGCGAGTGAGATAGAGAGACATTTAGAAAAGTAAGAGAAGGATATATCAGGTATTCTAAATTTATATTGAGGACATTGCGGAACGAAAAGGTATCGTATGGTAATTAACGTAAATATCTCAAACACTACACTCTCTCTTAGCTGCTCCAACCTCCATTGCTACTCAGCTTCTCATCTGTCTCGCGGCTAAGGTCAGATTATTGTGCATCCTTATAGTCTCTCAGTTTGCTATTGTGTTTTAATCAAGTTTGCGATATTAATTGCTGATTGGTGTCTCATCAAGTCTCATGTTACTAATTTGGTTCATTTGTCGAAGTTTTGTGATTGATTTGTCGGTCTTAATCTAGAATTTTAAGTTTTGTTCTGCTTGAAATTTGATAGTTAGTGCCCTTTTTAATCTTGTATGAAATTGTTTACACAGATCTAAAGGGATTTCGTTTGTGTTGGATTCTGTAAGATTTGTTCTTGCTTGGATGATAATATTTTTTTTAAAAAATGATTGCTGTATTTGTAAATTTTTTAAGAAAAAATCGTGTTTTCGGTAGTTTAGGTCGATTTTGTTTCCCTGGGATGATTAGACCTTTTATTTTCATCTTGATTGTTTTTGCCATAGTTTTGGAACCGAACCGGCCATCAGGTCAACCTGGGACTGAAACGGGTCCGGGTCTAAATAAAAATCTGCAGGGAAGATGGCCGAATGAAACGCGGTTGCCCTGGAATTCGGGTGAACCGGGCAAACCCGGCAAACCCGGCCTCCTTTTTTTATATATACACATAGCCGTAAAACGACGTCATTTTGGCCTTAAAAGGCCATAACATCCAGAATTGCAGACAGAAAGAAAACTTAATTAGAGAAAAAACAATTTCAATCGCAGAGCTCCTGTGCCCGGAATACACCTCCACCCCAAACACAGCGTTCCCTCCGTCCATGGGCTCTCTTGCTGACTGGTATCATAGATGGACCCATCAGTTTCTACAGGTGAAAATCCGGATTCCAACGAAAATAATCCTCAAGAATCTGAATCTGAATCCAATAACGGCCGCAGTGATGCATTAGGCAAGGCTTTATCAACGATGCTGGCCACTATTATTAAGGACCTCGACTCTAAAGCTCAAGACACTCTCAATAGCCAAGAAAAACTTAATTCTGCTCTTGATCGTCTTACTAGAGGTAAATTCTTCTTCCTTTTTAATCTCATTATGGTCGTGTAATTGCTATAGAATTTTATTTTTAGGCCTTCTTAGGTTGCTAAAATATGACCTTTTTGATGGGTTTTTGTTTCCAAAGAGATTTCTTTTCTTTTGGAGAAATGCTTTCGATCATTTTAGAAACGGATGCAGTATCATAAATGGTTAGTTTAATCTGTCTCTGTAACATGATTAGTAAAGATTTTGCTACACATCAGCTTTTTTTTATGCTTACTGAATACACAACTGTGATTTGATGCTGGCAACAAGTGGGATAGTTATTAGAGTTTCTCATTTTCTTTATTAATGATAATTTGATGGATTTAACATGAGTTTTTTCATGCCCGCATACCTATTTATCTTTTGGAGTATGTAATATCTAATAAACATACATACAGCTACAACATCTATAATTATATTGAAAGAATGGAGCAGCTCATTGAGCTCCGGTATCAAGCAATTCAAATAAAGATGGACAAAGCTTCCCATAGTGGATGCAATCTGAATTGGTCTTTATTCTTTTTCTACATTGATCCTTAAGGTGTTATTATTCCATGTTATTGAGCATTTGAGTCTGGATCATCGATAAAAGAAATTGTGTTTTCAGAACTTGATCAGTTGTTGGAAGATGCACCCTTGCCGTTCATCATCCAGCATGCAGCAAAGATTTCAGGTGTTCGAAAGAGAGTTTCATCATTGAATTCTGTTCTAAAATCAATATAGAAGCGTGTTGACAATATAGACTGACTACTATCTGTGGGCATGTTTCAGGGTACCTATATCTCTTCTTATGTTGCATGATCTATTTTTATATCATTCCCTTAAGTTTCTTCAGCTACAAATTCTATTGTTATATGTTAGTGCTTATATCAAAATACTTTGCATGTTTGGTTTTTTTTGGGTTGACCCGGGTTGATCTGACCCGTGACCCGATCATTGAACTGGATCGACACTGGGTCGGGTTTCAAAACTATGGTTTTTGCTCTCACTGGGTGGCGATTCATATAATAAACTTGTACTTTAATTTTCTAGATTAGAAAATTGATTTTTGAGAATCTAGAAATGTTTTATTTAGATGATTGTTAGGGGTAATATGTGTTAGACCTTCATGTTATTTTTTTGTATACTTTATGTTATCCATAAGCTCTCCTCATAATGTCTCTGTTTCATTAGACTTGATATTTTGTTGATGTAATATTGGCCATAATTTAAAGCTATTGCTATGTGCTTCGTCTTTTGTATGCCCTCTTGCACTGAATTTTGACTATGAGTTCTTGTTTATTATTAGAATGTCACAGATGGTTTTAACAATTCATTTCCCTGTATAGCAGTTCAAGAGTATCAGTTCATCATGGGTAAAGAGAAGACTCACATTAACATTGTGTTCATTGGCCATGTTGACCCTGGCAAGTCAACCACCACTGGACACTTGATCTACAAGCTTGGAGGTATTGACAAGCGTGTCATTGAGAGGTTCGAGAAGGAAGCTGCTGAGATGAACAAGAGGTCATTCAAGTATGCTTGGGTGCTTGGCAAGCTCAAGGCTGAGCGTGAACGTGCTATTACCATTGATATTGCTTTGTGGAAGTTTGAGACTGCCAAGTACTACTGCACTGCCATTGATGCTCCTGGACATTGTGACTTTATAAAGAACATGATTACCGGAACCTCCCAGGCTGACTGTGCAGTCCTCATCATTGACTCTACCACTGGTGGTTTTGAGGCTGGTATCTCGAAGGATGGTCAGACCCGTGAGCATGCTTTTCTTGCCTTCACCAAGGTGTCAGGCAAATGATCTGCTGCTGTAACAAGGTTTATTTGATCTCTCTTGTCAAATAAAGTTGATTATTTGTTTTGCATTGTAGTATCTTGTCATATTCTCTTGCTTGCTGTTGATGTTTTTTTATTGCTTTCATTGAATAGATGGATGCCACCACTCCAAAATACTCCAAGGCAAGGTATGATGAAATTGTCAAAGAAGTGTCATCCTAGTTGCAGAAGGTCAGTTACAAACCTGATAAGATTCCCTTCGTGCCTATCTCTGGATTTGAGGGTGATAACATGATTGAGAGGTCCACCAACCTGGACTGGTACAAGGGACCAACTCTCCTCGAGGCCCTCAGACAAGCCCCTCCATCTCCCACTTCAGGACGTGTACAAGATTGGTGGCTTTGGAACGGTCCCAGTGGGTTGTGTGGAAACTGGTGTCATCAAGCCTGGTATGGTTGTAACTTTCGGGCCAACTGGACTGACTACTGAAGTTAAGTCTGTTGAGATGCACCACGAAGCTCTCCAAGAGGATCTTCCTGATGACAATGTTGGATTCAATGTTAAGAATGTTGTTGTGAAGGATCTGAAGTGTGGTTTTCTCGCCTCAAACTCAAAGGATGATCCTGCCATGGAGGCCACGAACTTCACCTCCCAGGTGATCATCATGAACCATCCTGGGCAGATCAGAAATGGTTATGCCCCTGTTCTTGACTGCCACACCTGTCACATTGCCATCAAATTTGCTGAGATCCTCACCAAGATTGACAGGCGATCAGGGAAGGAGTTGGAGAAGGAACCCAAATTCCTGAAGAACAGTGATGCTGGTATGATGAAGATGATTCCCACAAAGCCCATGGTGGTGGAGACTTTCTTGGAGTATCCCCCACTTGGTCGTTTTGCCGTGAGGGATATGCGCCAGAGTGTTGCTGTGGGAGTGATCAAGAGCATGGAGAAAAAGGATCTTCTAGTGCTAAGGTGACAAAATCTGCTGCCAAGAAGGGTGGAAAGTGAACCGAAAGCTATGATAAAAATAAAGACTGGGTTCAACTTAGCCATCTATCTTTTGGTTTTTCCTTTCTTTGTCATGAGATTTTTAGCATGTCTTCACCATCATCTCAGGGTTGTTCACAGAATTGGGTTCTTGATCGACGGTGGCATCCGTTGTGTTTGGAGTCGTTTTCTGGGTCTTAATTGTGTCTTCAATGTTGAGATTTTGCTGGACTTGTGTTTTAGTAGCTAGTAGCTAGTAGCTCTTGAATTTTATGTCTGTGAACACCATGGCTGGATTTTCTATATTTTCTATGACTTCAACTTTTCTTTGTTCATTTTACAAGGCTTTCTCAGATATTTTTTAAAATGTGTCTGCTAATCTTACTTGCTGGAAAAATATTGATGTTAATATAGTTTTTAGGCTCGGTGTATCGGCAGTCAAAAAGCTCCGCAAGCTAGAGAAGAAGTCTTGATCTATCATCAAGGTCTGGCAAGTTACATTGTTTATATCCTTCTGTTCTGCCTAGTTGTGTGCTTGTGTAATCAATTCTGGGCGACCATAGGGCCTCCTGGAAGAAGAAATTTATGGCTGGGCGTGATATTGTTTTTTTCCTTGGATGTTTGTTTCGGAATTTAGTGAGCTCCGGCCATATAGAAAATGAATGGCTCAATTTTTTTCTTATATATTTTGAATGCCCGTCTATTTCGTTATCTTTGAGCCTATTGAGCTGTATTTTCTTTCATTATTTTTCTTGAAAAATCCCCACATGCTTTGAGCTTAGGCTAATCAAACTCTTCTTTAATTATTTGGTACAGCTAATCGATATTAGTATACACCCTACGAGATTTCGAGTTTAAATAATTTAAATTTATACTGTGTAAAATATAGTTTTTATAGATATTTTCAGATGATTATTCCAATTAACTGTTCATCTCTACGGAGTGGATAAGACAATGTTTGTAATTGAGGTTATACTTAATTTTTTGTCATGATTTGAATATTTTTTTAACAATATTTTTTTTCATGATTTTGGAATGTAATGATATTAAAAATAAATTTTACAGAATAAAAAAATATATATTATTTTAATATTTTTCTAAACAAAAAATAAATCTTTATCAAACTTGCAAATACCATTCTTCAAAGTTTAATGAGCCTATTTTACATGAATTTAAATACAAACCTAAATACATAATGATATCTCGGACTTAGCACTATGTTTTTGTCAATAATTTTTGCCCCCTTTAACTTTTTTTTTTTTTATTTACGTGGGGTGTCCGGGTCAGCTTACGCGCACCACGACTAATCCCCACGGCCCACTGAA
This sequence comes from Populus ilicifolia, assembly GCA_015708895.1. Taxonomy (NCBI): domain Eukaryota; kingdom Viridiplantae; phylum Streptophyta; class Magnoliopsida; order Malpighiales; family Salicaceae; genus Populus; species Populus ilicifolia. The sequence goes on from SRLM01000058.1 coordinate 1,901,731, forward strand.
TACCCTGCAAACCCAGTAGGCATGTAAGGCACCGCGGGGATGACAGGCGTGCACGCCAGGACTCGAACCCAAGTGCAGTGAAAGGAGACAAGCCCCTTTAACTTTTAATCAAGCTAATGATGGGGTTATTTAAAAGATCTAAAATATTTTTTATTTAAAAATATATTAAAATAATATTTTTATATTTTTTAAAATATTTTTAAGATATTACATCAACATAATTTAAAATTATATGCATAAAAAAAAACACTATTTAAAATGCAAATCCGAACAACTCCTACCATATAATAACCCGGATTGGTTTTTGCATGTCAAAGATAAATTTTGTTGAAGTTCAAATAGTTAACTAACGTCCACGTTAAATGCATTTAACGGAAAGTGCTCTTGTGGGCCTTGTTCTATTGGGACGTGACATGGCCATGTGCAGATGAAAGGTGACCTAAAGTTCTTGATTGCAAAGTACGAGGACATGACAGTTCTGATTTCCAATTCAGGTAAATCTATTAAAAACACACTGAAATATACTCGTGGAGACCTTATGATTTTTTTACAATAAGATCCCCTTCGTCTCAATAAATGATTTATTAATCATAGTTATAAATAAACCATTTCCATGCAACAAGATAGTTATCGAACTTTCACTAATTTCTCGTAACCCGACTGGTTTGTTGATTATAATTTATGAACCGAGTGAACCTAGGAAATACATGAAGTAAATGTGAATATTTCACGTAGTAGATTAACGTAATAGATTAACTGGCAAGAAATTTTAGAGTTTTCTTGTGCCAAAACAAATTTTAAGGTTTAAGATTATTATTTTTATAGTGTTATCTTTTAATGTTAAAGTTTATTTATTCTGATTTGATGATATGAAATATAAATTTAATGTGATAACAAAAAAAATTTAAAAGTGTTTTTTTTTTATAAATTTTATGATTTAATATTTAATTAATTTAAAATTTAATTTTATAATTTTTTTATTTTTATAAAATTATCATGATCTTACTACATAAATTACGAGCATGATAAGTTGACTTGAGTTTCTTATTTTTTTTTTAATTTTATTCCACAATATTAAAAATTAAATTTTATAATTTATTTTGATTTATTTTCTATAAAATTATTTTAAACACATAACCAGAGTTACAGGTTTGGAACATTAATTTATGTTAACTTGAGTTGTTTTTTAATTAATTTTTTTTAATTTTTATTTTTTAATATTAGATTTATTAAAAATTAAATTTTATAATTTATTTTAATTTATTTTTTACGAGTATATTTAAGTTTTGAATTTAATGGATTAATATGAGTTAATATAGATTGGTTTAAAATGTTTTTCTTTGAATATTAAAAAAATATTATATCGATATTTTTTTAATTAAATTATTCAATTAGTAATTGTTTAGGTTATTTTTAAATAGTTATGTTGATTAGATTATATCATATCAATTATTATATAATTAAAATTTTATTTACTAAAAAATACATTAATAATATCTAAATATTTTAATACATCTATATCATAGATCAATGATCTAATTTTAATTTATATTTAAAAGAATTATTTTGACCTGCAGGCAACGCAAAACAATAATCTAGTTTTGCCATCTACTTATCTTTCTTTTCAAGGTGAATACAGGCTAATTACTCCTAGTTTTTTTTTATAGAAAACGATACCTGAGAAGAGGCCGTTGATAGTCAATTGCGTGACAAACAAGTGAAAGGACATTTAAGGAAAGAAAAATGCCTCCAGCGCGCTATAAATAACTACAAACCCTATCATTCCTTCCTCGCTCTCATCCCTGCTTCTCCTTTGTCTATACTCTTGCCGCTAGGGTTTTTGCATCTTTCTTCAGGTTCGCCACCCCCCTCTCCTTTTTCTTGTTCCAGTCATGCCTTTTGTCTGATTCGATTCTCTCTGACACATCATCACTACCGGTTCAGTTGATTTGTGTTGATATTTAGTTCTTGATTGCTTTGTTTAGCATTTTTAACTTTAATACGTGGTTTTGATCTGTATTATCGGCTATCAATATGTTTTATCTTGATTGCTAGTGCCTTTTATTTGCCTTAAGATTTATATACGAAGATCTATTAGATTACAATTCATTCATGTGGTTTTAGCATTTTGTCACTGTTTGTTGGGTAGATCTAATTAGATGTGAATTTGTAGGATTGTGAAATGCTCAGCCTTTCTCATGTCAGATTTTTACCTGTTGTATGATTTTCATTGTTGATTTTTTTGTACTAAAAGAACTTTTAAAGCAATCTTTTATTTCTGAAGATGTTGATTTGATATTTTGTGATAATAATTTATTTCTGAAGGTGTTGATTTGATTTTTCAATATAAATATTGCTATTAACTGTCACTTAGATCAACTAATGTGAAGGTCATCAGAAGCTACTTAATTTATTCTTATGCAAAATTATCCTTTTTTGCTGTCTAATTTATCAAATATAATTAACTAGCGTTTTCAATTTGTGCTGTTGATATTTTTTAAAAATTTTATGCTGTAATTTTCCTTTTGGGTTTGACTTGTTGTCCAATTGGTAAGCTTGTGCTCTTAGATTTTTCTATTGATGTGTCCTCTCGAAGTGACATTAATGTCAAATATAATTTTGCTTTCCGTGTGTGATTTTGGTCTCACGCTATGATTTTGCTTTCTGAGTTTCAGTTAAGCGCTGAGATTTCATTATGGGTAAAGAGAAGAGTCACATTAACATTGTGGTCATTGGCCACGTCGACTCTGGCAAGTCAACCACCACTGGACACTTGATCTACAAGCTTGGAGGTATTGACAAGCGTGTCATCGAGAGGTTCGAGAAGGAAGCTGCTGAGATGAACAAGAGGTCATTCAAGTATGCTTGGGTGCTTGACAAGCTCAAGGCTGAGCGTGAACGTGGTATTACAATTGATATTGCTCTGTGGAAGTTCGAGACCACCAAATACTACTGCACTGTCATCGATGCTCCTGGACATCGTGACTTTATAAAGAACATGATTACCGGAACCTCCCAGGCTGACTGTGCAGTCCTCATCATTGACTCTACCACTGGTGGTTTTGAGGCTGGTATCTCGAAGGATGGTCAGACCCGTGAGCATGCTCTTCTTGCCTTCACCCTTGGTGTCAAGCAAATGATCTGCTGCTGTAACAAGGTATGCTCGTGCACATTTCAAGCTACACCTGTCATTTCATTTTCCTTTTTGTACCTTGCTTTAGAATTTTGGTTGTGAAATTCTGGAAGCTTTAGGTACTTGAAACTAAAGTAAATTTGTTATGCTTGTCACAGATGGATGCCACCACACCAAAATACTCCAAGGCTAGGTATGATGAAATTATCAAGGAAGTGTCATCCTATTTGAAGAAAGTCGGTTACAACCCTGACAAGATTCCCTTCGTGCCTATCTCTGGATTTGAGGGTGATAACATGATTGAGAGGTCCACCAACCTGGACTGGTACAAGGGACCAACTCTCCTCGAGGCTCTCGACCAGATCCAGGAGCCCAAGAGGGCCTCAGACAAGCCCCTCCGTCTCCCCCTTCAGGACGTGTACAAGATCGGTGGCATCGGAACGGTCCCTGTGGGCCGTGTGGAAACTGGTGTCATCAAGCCTGGTACGGTTGTCACTTTTGGGCCCACTGGACTAACTACTGAAGTTAAGTCTGTTGAGATGCACCATGAAGCTCTCCAAGAGGCTCTTCCTGGTGACAATGTTGGATTCAACGTCAAGAATGTTGCTGTGAAGGATCTGAAGCGTGGTTTTGTTGCCTCAAACTCGAAGGATGATCCCGCCAAGGAGGCTGCGAACTTCACCTCCCAGGTGATCATCATGAACCATCCTGGGCAGATTGGAAATGGTTACGCCCCTGTTCTTGACTGCCACACAAGTCACATTGCTGTCAAATTTGCTGAGATCCTCACCAAGATTGACAGGCGATCAGGGAAGGAGTTGGAGAAGGAACCCAAATTCCTGAAGAACGGTGATGCAGGTATGATTAAGATGATTCCCACGAAGCCCATGGTGGTGGAGACTTTCTCAGAGTATCCCCCGCTTGGTCGTTTTGCTGTTAGGGATATGCGTCAGACTGTTGCTGTGGGAGTGATCAAGAGCGTGGAGAAAAAGGATGCTTCTAGTGCTAAGGTGACAAAGTCTGCTGCCAAGAAGGGTGGCAAGTGAACCGTGCAGGTTGACTCTACTGAAATCTATTTTAAAAATAATGACTTGGTGTCTTTTTGTTGTCTATCCAAAGGATGCATTTCTGTGTATCATGAGATTTTTAGTTTTGTGTCTTCACCATCATCACAAGGCTTTTCACAGAATTGGGTTCTTGATCGGCGGTGGCGTATACAAGTCTTGAGGCAGTTTCTTCTTTTTTGTTATGACGCTCAAATTGAGATTCATTTCTAGTTTCATTGCAGCTTTTATTTTCAATCAAGTCTAGTATTTGGATAATGAGAAACCCCCCATATGAAGTTTTGTGATCTATAGGCTTTTTATCGTTAGTTATTGAAAGTTTTGTGTGGTTCATCTGTAGTTTTTATGTTCAGTCTATTTTTATCGATAGTTATCGAGTGGAGTTTTCCTTTTTGTTAATTGCACGCCATGTTTTCCTTTGCATACTTAAGGATACCGAAGAACAATTTCAAGGAAGCCCAGTTTTTATGGGCTTAGATTTCTCGGTGATATGGTCTGAAAAATCGATAGGGTGTTAAAGATGTTGCTGACCAGCTCTTTGGACTGGGCTGACATTCCAAATCGATGATAAAAAGGGCTCATATTGTAATAGATTAATATTGGGCCTACGAACATCGACCGAAGTGAACTTGCAAAATACCACACGGTCCAGCAGTCAGGTCTGTTTTCTTTTGTATTATTTGCATCCTGTCATATGTTTTCTAGTCGAGTTCAAAACAATCAAGTCATATCTAATATTTGTATTTTATGAATGTTGGTTAACATGAATATTATAAATAATAATGGATTAAAAAAATAAATATTATAGTTTAATGCTGAAATTTTTGAAAACTACTCAACTGGATATAAATATTTTTTTCACTCGTCTTTTATATATATATTTTATCTTATGTTTCAACATATCGTGTTTAGTGCTTTTTTATATATTATATATTTTATCTTATGTTTCAACATATCATGTGTTTAGTGCTAACTATATGTTTGAGATATTGTAATATCAATTGTGATTAAACACAAAACATTTATGTTCTTTTAAAAGTGTATATATATATATATTTGTGGAATAAGAAAATATTTATATGCTTAACCGCTGATATTTGTAATATTTTTTTTTAAAAAAATTGTTTAACCCAATATATCAAATTCACTGGGGTCTACATTTTTTTAAATAAATTAAATCTATAATTTATAAAATATCAAAAATTAAATTAAATCTAATGATGAATACCGCCCAGCCGACCCAACCCTACCCACGAACACCTCGCTGTTCTCTAGGACAAAAAGTTCCGTCGCATTGTGCAGTGCTATAAATGAGAATGGAGGAAGAGGGAGCACTTCCTCCTTTGGCATTCGGATGAATATAACCTTCTGGTGCACCACTGCAGTGTGCCATTGGATTACTGCCACTTATCATCATGAATAATACACTTGTGCTTTGATTTCCGGGAAATAGTTGCATAAACTTGGAGCAAATATGGAGCCAAGGAGCTGGGGATATTAGAAGACATAGTTTCCTGTATACTGAGACGACTATTATGAGAAAACAATGGCCTAAAAAGGTTGAAAAAAATGGAGAGTGCAAGCTAGTTCACCACCAGTACAAGCAACTTCCCTCCCCCTTCACCGTTAGATTGATTGACAGCCACCTCCTTCCCGGCAGCACAGTCTGATCCCTCACATGCTCTTGTACTCCCCTACGCTTCCTCACCACTTTCTGCGTAGAGGTACTTCGGCTACAAAACATAATTTCGTTCATGACTGGTGAAGAACGAGAAGTTGAAAGGAGAAGCAAGAACTGGTGTGGCAAAGAAAAAAGGAGCCTAGCAGAACCCAAAAGACATAAACATTGCCGCCAGTAAGTTTCAGTAGCTCCCAGATGACAAGTTCAGAAAACTCAAGTTCCATCTTTCTGTTCTACACCAAGCAAGAGTATCTATCACTCATACATCTTACAAAATAGTAGCAGTACAAGTGATGAGATTTACATTGCAAGAAATGAAACAGCACTTGAATCTGGCTTCTTTTTTTTTTTTTTTGGGAAAATTGGAAACGGCTGCACATTAGAATGGCTTTGGTCGCAACCAGCTTCTCACGGAAGATAAATATCACTCATCAAGAATCACTCCCCCCAGTACTTGTCAGGCTCATTTTCTGATGGCAAGAATCACTTCCCACTAAAATGTTCCATGAGAAAAGGCAACCAACATGAAAGCTTACCAGAATCCATAACAGTACTTATCTACGGTACAAGAAGATCAAGAGGAGGGCTTTTTACTCCTTTTCTTGGCAGTTTTGGCAATGGCATCGCAAATCTCTCTCTTACGTTTGTTGTTGTTATTGTTATTATTACTAGGGGTGGTGTTGTTATTGTTGTTTCGGCCACCTGCGCTGGCTGCGCTTTTTCCCTGGACTTCCAGCGCATCCTTCACGAAGAACTTTAGCCTCCATAGGGTGGTTTCGCTCTGCACAATTTATTCCATTACCAAGCTGTTCATTCAAGAATCTATCATATAAGCAATAATTATGATATAAATTATGACCTGTGCATCGATGTCAAGGTCCACCTCTTCAGCAGTTGCTTGAAAGCCTGGATTATTCTGAGCAACAATCTCCAATGCTGTGGTTAGGTCTTCAGGAGATAGCCTTGTAAGAGCTGCCCCAAGCTTTCTTTTCTCTTCGGTGGACATCTTTCTGGAATGGCATTTTCAAAATTAACTTTGGTTGTCAAAGAGAATTGAGAATTGAAAATTTAAATCTCATGCACAGGTAACTCATAAGTTTAATAACTAATGTAACTAATACAAGGGCCAGGTCAAATTTTTCCAAACAAAATAAAAGGATGCCCAAGTGATGATAGAATTTTTAAAAAAGCAAGAAAAATCTAGGACCCATGCCATTGATTCAAATGGATTTAATAATCCTGGTTAATTTAAGAATATGATTAAAAAAATTATGACAATAAAAAAAAAAACCAATTACTATCTGAAAAAAATGAATGTTTGCTAATAGTATAAAAAAAAACCCTTTAAATATTTTTAAAAGATCTTAACAATCTTATTTGATAAGGAAGCAAAAATTAAATGAAAATAATATAACTTGATAAAGAAAAAAATAAAAGAAATCCAAAGCTCAATCACCAACAAAGCAAACGTTAAAGGATTAATTAAGAAAAAAAATCAATTTTGAAAAACAATAAAAAAACTAACTTAAGTTAACATTCTAGATCCATGGCTCCATTGTAAAACCAGGATAACCTTACATGGAAGAAAATGAAATAAAATAATGAAGGTCAACTCTCAAGCAAATAAAATGATAGAAGACGAGATTGAAAAAAAAATTAGAAAAAACCCAAGTCAACCCAAGTTAAGTTGACCAATCCACGATCTGGGATATAAGATTGAGATAACCTTACAAAAATAAAAACAAAAAAAATCACAAAGCTAAAGGCACAATAATTGAATGTGGAAGAATGACCATTTTTTTTTTAAAAAAAAAGAATCAATTAAATAAAAAACTAAAAATACAGAAGTTAAATCAAGTTATTCTTGAAACTCATGACCCTGATTATGAGACCGAAATTACCTTATAAAAGACAAACATGAAAAAATCATGAAGTAAAATTCCTAATTGTCCAAAATTAAAAAACAAAACAAATAGCAATAAAAACAATAGGTATCAAACCTGATATAAAAACTAAGTGAAAAAAATAATAAGGGACTAATTGGAAAAAAAATCAAGAAATAAAAGATAAAATTAAAAAAAAATAAGGATCAAATTGAATTCAAAAATTAAGTGAAATAAAATGCTGAGTGGTGAAATTGAAAACAAAATAAACTTCAAAAAACATTAAAATCAAAACAAATAAAGATCAAAATTAATACAAACACAAATTGACAGGACAATTGTTTTTTGCGAGGGTTGGTGCAAAATTCAAAGCAAAGTGAGAGGAAAGTGAGAGGAAAAGAAAAGAAAAACTCAAAAGCCAAGGGCTTATTTTTTATTTATATTTATATTTGTGAAAAAACTAAATTAACCCTCATTGAAATTGATTATAACAACAAAATTATGACAAGATACTAAAACTTGAATATCAGTTTTATTTTTTTTGCTTTAAATAACAGTGTAGTCATTTAATTTGCAATCAAATAGTAAAAGACCTAAATGCCATTGAACCCCAAGTTCTTTTTTTTCTTTTCTTTTAAGGGTGTTTAAGTCATTTTAATGCGTAGCAAAAATGTGAAAAGACTGTTTCATCCTCAAGCAATATGATAATGACAGGTGGATCCTATAGAAAAAACTATTTTGCCTCTAATAGCTAGTTGAATGATTTTGTTTGAGAAAGGCAAAACAATCATTTCACTTTATTGTTCCAATCCACAATCCACAATCCACAATGACATGTGACTTGCTGCACAGTGAAATGTTGAGTCCTATTAGGCTTCTTTTTTTTTAATTATTCACTCACACACAAAGTTGGATGACTGACCTGCACTTTTGAACAACCATTTCTCGAAGCTCTTCCAGATGCATATCAACCTCATAAAGCTGAAAGGGTCACCACAGATTCTTAAAACATGCATTTTCCAACATAATCATAAAACAAGAAGAAATACATGGTTGAACTTGATTACACCAACAGAAAACCAATTTCAACATGTTTATGAATATTTTTATAGATCATTCAAAAAGCTTAATTCATCAACCACATGAAGAGGAAACAAAGAGCTTTTGTTAGAACTCTATATATTTTTAATAAAGTTTGTGAACCTTTTATACCTCATTACCCAAATCACGAGCCATTTTAGCATGAGCAGCCTCCTGAGCAAGCTGCATATCCAATTGAGCCTCCGCTTCCTCCTCCTCTCTTCTTTTCTCCTGTGGGTACAATGATTGGTGTACAATAAAATAATTGCCTTTTACTTTAGCAAAAGGTCATGGACTAAGATAGCTCACTAGCACATACCTCTTCGGTGACTTTAGGGAGAAACTGTAGCCATTTCTCCTCAAATTTTCCCAGCAATGTTTTGGCCATAACATGAACATCACTTCTTTCATCATTATATTTCATTGCGTTCTTAAACACTAACCTCACATCAGCACATATCTCCCTTACATTCTTGTATCCAGTGCCATCCTTGGCCTCCATTTGATTTTTAATTGTACTGAAATCCATGGGCTTGTCGATAACCTATTGAATGCCATATGTGCCAAATTCTTTGAAGTCAGATTCAGAAAGCACCCATCTCTAAAATGGTAAAGCAGTTAACAACAAGACAATAAATGATAGAACCAACTAAAATTCAGGGCCATGTCTCCAACTATGCAACAAGTCACTCTTGTATGTGCGTGATCACACAAATTGAACGTGAAAAGCATGATTCACTTTCCTTTAAAAACAACTCCATATGGTTCTCATGTAAACATGACATGTATACATATGGGTCGCATGTGTTGTAATGTGTTCACAATTATACTTGATGGCTCTTATGCAGTCACAGGAAAAGGAAATCAGTATCTGTGCTCCAAGTGATTTCTGATATAGTGGATGTGAATGGAATAGGATATTGAGAAGGATGATAAGACTTCACCTCATAATAGTCATGCAAACCAAGACCTTTGACATCTACAGGTTGCATAAAAGGCCACGCCCATTTGTGCTGTGTAATCTGAACGCAACGAAAGGCAATTACTTTAGATACTGAAAATTTCCTTGCAACACTAGTTTTTTCTTTAACCTTCTAGCATCCAAGAATAGGATCCAAATATAGATTTGATTTGGCAGAACAAATCAGATAAAAACAAATCATTAGTAGCATGAGTTCACAAAATAAGCATGGCTAACAAAGACAAGAAATTAGGACACACAGCAACTAATTGGTAATCATAAAGTACGATGCAGTAGGGGTAACAGGAACCAATTTCCATAACATATGAAAAAACTCAGACAGCAATTTCTCAATCCACCTTAAAATCTTATAACAGAAAAGATAACCAACTCTTTCTCCAGATTAAAACGAAATTATGCTGTAACCACTCAGACAGAAGAAACATAAATGATATCAATAATATAATGGGCAGCAATAACAACAGCATTGATTGATACATTACTTGACGCAATATTGTACCGAATTGGCGCATAAGCTCTTGCATTCTCTTAGCAGCAGCTGCCTCTCGTTTCGATGCATCTTGCTGCTGTTTCCTAATACTAGGAATATGCCTCTCTTTATCTTTATCTTTCACAGTGGAGCTTCCACCTTTCGAAGAACCACTCTGCTGCTTTTTACTTGTATTCTTCGAGTAAAACTGCTCGACCTCGTTCACTCTTTGCTCCAACTACACATTCATTCAAATATATATAAATAAATCAAACTCATTCCGAAGCCACTAATACGGGCTAGAAAAAAATTAAATTATATAAAATTTCACTTACTTTATCAACTTTTTGAAGAATTTCATCCACACTATGCTTGAAACCCTCTGCTTCGGCATCGGAATTTCTAATCGGGAGATTACTGGAATTCACAATCGACGGGCTTATCGCTTCCATTTGACTGCTATAAAAGAAGAGAAATATTCCAAAATTGTAAAATTGAATTAATAAACCCTCATACATACCTATTTAGCTTGATTTTAGAAACAGAGCCACTAAATTATATATATATATATGGAATTCATTTACGATTGTTAAATGATGAACATAATTAGACTAAAGAAGTACTAATCGAGATTGTAAGATATTTTGTATGTCATGTATAAGTACCTGGAGATATAAGTTTATGTATCCGGGTACAGTACAGGGAGTGGTGGAAGTAACAGAGCAGGCGAGGCGCGGAGAGACTGCTCTGTCTCGCTTCGCAACTCTCTGTCCAGCGAACTGCGAAACGAAAACCTGCCTTCTCTTTTTAACGGCGTCGGTTTTATTCCTGTTGTTGTGATATGTCGAGTAACGACGTCGTCTCTTTCACTTTTTCTCTTTTTTTATTTTTTTTCCGGATTATTTCCGTTTCTCCTCGTTTTTTTATTAACAATAAACTAAAACTACTCAGTTTTTTACTGTACAAGTCTGCAAGTCTACAACAGTAAAATGCTGAGCAATCTTTTTTTTTTTCATTTTGTTTTTTAGTTTTTTTCAGTTTTTATTTTTTTTTATTTTCTATACCTTTATGAGTTTTTTTTTGTATATCTTTTTTTAATGAATTTTTTTATTTAATTTAGTTTATTAATATTAATTTATTATTTAATTAATAAATTTTCATAACATAAATTTTGAGTTTGACAGGTTAATGTAATTTGATAAGTTAATCTAATTTTTTTTTTAATTAATAACATATACTAAAACTATTTAATGCTCCACTGTGCAGTCCAAAATGAAACCCTAAGTTGTTTTTTTATTTTTTTTTGTTTTTTTATGTCTTTATGGGTTTTTTTTCTTTGTGTTTTTTTTCTTTTAATGATTTTTTTTATTTTAGTTTGTTAATGTTATTTTTTTTTAGTTATCAGACTTTCATTATATGGATCTCAGATTTGACGAGTTAATCTAGATTTTTTTAAAAAAGTTTGACGAATTAACCTAGAATTTGTTTTTTTCTTTTTAGTTAATTTTTTTGTTTAATTTAGTTTTTTAATGTTTAATTTCTTTCTATATAATTATCAGACTTTCATGACACATATTCCGGAATTGACGGGTTAACCCGTCAATTTTTTTTCTATTTAGTTATCAAACTTTCATGATGCGAATCCCATGTTTGATGAGTTAATCTGGTTTGAACGGTTAACCCAATTAATTCAGATTTTTTTCTTTTTCTTTATTAGTTTTTTTCTCCCTGTTGATTTTTTTTTAATTAATCTATTTAATTATTACACTTTTATGACAGGATCTTTCAGCCAGACCCACATTCAAGACTCTTGAGTCTGGTGTTGTAACTAGACTCGCTTAAACTTGAATTATGTAAGTTTAATATTATTATTAACATTATAAATGTTACTTTTGGATAAGCATTGCAGCTAAACTAAAGGTTTTTGGGCATATCCTTGCAAAAAAACCCAATGCTCTTGAATCTTAGCTTTTTTTTATATATTTTTTATGCATGGAAAAAAATATAAATCGTGGCGTGTGCTTTTGTTTTTTTTTCCTTTTTTTTAAGCTTTTTACTGTGAATTGCACAATACAGTTCATGGTGAAAAAACTGGTGTCTTTAGTTTTTTTTAAAAAATTTTTAATTTAGTTTCTTAATATTAAATTTTTTTATTTAATTATCAGACTTTCATGACATGGATCCCAGGTTTGACGGGTTAACCCAGTTTATTCAGATTTTTTTCTTTTTCTTCATTAGTTTTTTTTTATGCAGGTTTTTTTCTCTTTGCTTTTTTCTTTTTAATTAATCTTTTTTTTTAATTTTTTTTAATAATAAATTATTTTTCTAATTAGTTATCACACTTTCATGACATGAATTTCAGATTTGATAGGTTAATTTGATTTGACGGGTTAACTAGGTTGATTCAGATTTTTTTTTCCTTTTCCTTATTAGTTTTGTTCTTTTGATTTTATCTTTTGATATTGTATGCAGTCCACAGTGAAAAGGCTAAAATCTTTAGTTTTTTTTTTTTTTAATGTCTTTCACTATGGATTATACAGTGTAGTCCACGGTAAAAAAACTAATGCTTTTTTTTAATTATTTTTTTTAATTTAGCTTGTTAATATTAATTTTTTTTCGATTTAGTTATCAAACTTTTATGACATGGATTTTAAATTTGATGAGTTAACCCAATTAATTTAGATTTTTTTTTCTTTTTCTTCATTAGTTTTTTTCTTCTTATAAGTTTTTTTTATTGTTTCTTTTTATTTAATATTTTTTTTATTTGATTTAGTTCATCAATATTAAAAAAAAATTCTATTTAGTTATCGACTGATGCCTTTAGTTTTTTTGTTGTTGTTTTTATGCCTTTAACTGTGGACTGCACACTAGACTACAATGAAAAAGCTGATGTTTTTTTGTTTACTTTTTTTTAATTAAATTTTTTCATTTAATTTAGTTTGTTAATGTTTAATTTTTTTTCTATTTTATTATCAAATTTTCATGATACAGATTCTGGGTTTGACAGGTTAATTTTGTGTTAACCCGTCAAATGTTTTGTTCTATTTAGTTATCAAACTTTCACAACATGAATCTAAGTTTTGATGAGTTAATCTGATTTAAAGGGTTAATCCAGTTAATTCAGATTTTTTTTCTTTTTCTTCATTGATTTTTTTCTTTTGATTTTTTTAATTAATATATTTAATTATCACATTTTAATGACATGACCTTGCAGCCAAACTCATATCCAAGACTATTGAGTATGGTATTACAGTCAAACTCACTTAAACTTGGATCATACAAATTTAATATTATTATTAATATTATAAATATTACTTTTGAGTTAGACATTACAACCATTTCCAAGACTCTTAGGTATAGCTTTACAAAAAGATTTAATATTTTTAGATTTTAATTTTTTTTAATATTTTTTATGCAAAAATTATTGGCCCGCGATATCATGCGAATCATGTAACTAGTAATAAACTATAACGCGTGAGTGAGGACTCCAAAACAGCAAGCCTTTAATATGTCATTTTCTTTTTAATTTGATCTTTTTATTTTTTAAATTGTTTTTATCGTATCCTCGGATTAGTTTTTATACAAAAAAAATCATTTTTTCTCTCAAAACATACATTGACAACTCATTTAGAACTCGTTTAGGAATAATAAAAAAAAAAAATGAATTTTCACCCCTTTTTGCTAGATTTGACTTCAAAATTATAAGTTAGAAAACAAATTGAAATTTGAGCATTGCTTACTTTCTGGAGGAAGTACATTGATTATATACACTGGAAATTAAGAATTGTTCTGCTAAATTCAAATTTGAGAAATTTTTACACCAGATTTGTTCTGTTCCATACAAACAAAGCCCCCCCCCCCCC
>SRLM01000058.1:1915896-2024182 GCA_015708895.1 Populus ilicifolia
AAAACAAGCCCCCCCCCCCCCCTGCATTTGTAGCAGAACACCCGGTGTAACATTCGGACTCGACATTTCAGAAGGACTGCACGCAAGTGGAATGATTTGAATAGTAGAAAACTCCCATAATCGAGCAAAATCCACTTATTATAATTACTTTTGGACTGTCTGTCTATATACAAAATCTCTGAAAATCTGTCTGATGGGAGGATGATCTAGTCCGGATCACAAGAGGGGAAGACATCCTTTGAAACAAGCATCGGTTAAAAGACGAGAAAGATGCGATCTGCACTTCAACGGTTTGGAAAGTCCCGCACGGCCTTTTTGGTGGTCATCATAGGATCCATTAATGCTGACAACAAGGGTTTTTTCATCATCAACTGCCAGCATCGGAGCCGGGATCATTGGTACCGGTGCCTGGCGACTCTGCCTTCTCTTGATATCACTAAGATCCATTTTTGGTGGAACCTTTGCTAATCCGATCAGGACCCTGTGCTTTCTTGAATTATTACTTGAGTATTGGTCCCGGAAACTTCCGGTTAATTTTGGTGTGGGAGAAGCTTTTGAGGTCTCTACGTGAAGTGAATGTGAACGCCTGCTTCTGTTCGACAAGAGAGCTGAAAAACATAGAGGGTTAGGACTGTTGGCGGGTTGCTTTGTTTTGTGGAGCATGTTTCTTCCAAAGAAGATGATATCTTGCGGAGAGTTTGTCTTTGTGTCCTGATCAGGTGGCAAGAACTCAAACAGGTCTTGGCTTGAGAAAGAATTTCTTTGTTCTTGATCATCATGGTGATAACTGTTGGGTTCAGACTCTTTGATGAGGAATGATGGGAGATCACAGAAGGAGAGGTCTTGTTCAGACTCTAATTCCCAGTCATCGTGATAGATTTTGGTGGTCTTTTCCATTTCGCGTGCCTGTTTTTTCAAAAAAAAAGAGGGACTTGAGGTTGTGGAGTAGAGAGAGATGGTTAGTGAAGGATTAATTTGCTTGCCAAGATCTATCAATATAAAGGAAGCAGAGAGGGACAGAGAGGGGGATGTCTTCTTCTTCTTTCTAGGGGAAGGTTCCTGTCTAGACACAATAGTTTTTCATTCCATTTGAATAATTCTCTCTCTTTTTTTCTTTTCTTTTTTGTTCTTGTAGTGTTTCTGGAAGAGGACTGGGTTGTAAGTTCATAAAGAAATACAAATGGAGAAAAGTAAGGACGAGGCAGTGCTGTAGCAGTGATGTGTTGGGAGATCGGTTACTTGAAAGAGAAAAGTAAAGGAGAAATCGGCTGTTTGACTCTTGCAGGAACTGGTTATGAAGGAAGCTGTCAAGCATAAAGACTCTCTAGAAAGGCTGGAGAACTACCTTGATAACGATTGAAACGGATAAATTGGGCTAAACCAGCTAAGCAATATTATTAAATTTTTAAGGGATTATAGATTATGACCTCGCCTTCTAAGATGAATACGGATCCGGTGGATTTGAATAATGGTGGAAATGTAAGACAACTTTAAAATCTTGGACTTTATATATANAAATATATTATTTCAATGTATTTCCAAACAAAAAATACTTTAAATAATAATTTATACTATTGTTTTAAACATAATTTTTAGTTTTGGTGCACCTATAGATTAATAAGATGATATTTTTTATTTTAAAAAAATAAAATATTAAAAATATTAATTCAAGTTTGATTTTGAGAAAAGGTTACAATCCTTATGTTAATAATTATTAACAAATAAAAATAAAAATAAAAATAAAAGAGTTTTGTTTTGGTGTAGCATTATTTTAGTTAAAGGTTGATTTGCATTGTTCATGAACAATGTAAATTACAACTAAAACGATGAGGTTTCGGCTAAAATAACATCATGATTTTTTTATTCCATTTGAGATTTATGCGTATTGATCCCTGAACTTTATTTAAAAAACAAATCAGTCCCTAGATGTGGAAAAGAGAAAATTAGGAAGGGAGGGGGAGGGAAGGAGAGAGAAAGCTACGTTCCGAGCAAAGTAACATGCAGATCTTGGTTTTCATGGTGGGAGTTTTGTTTTGTAATGGCTCTATCATCTCCCATGATCGAACAAAAAAAAGATCGAGTGCATTCTAGGGCTTGGTCTAGCGGTGGAAGGGGCTTGTCTCTTTCCACTGCACCTGGGTTCGAGCCCTGGCGTGCACGCCTGTCACCCCTGCGGTGCCTTACATGCCTACTGGGTTTGCAGGGTATTCAGTGGGCCGTGGGGATTAGTCGTGGTGCGCGCAAGCTGGCCCAGACACCCCACGTAAATAAAAAAAAAAAGATCGAGTTCCAAAAGGATGAATGGGTTGATGGTTCCAAGACTTTTAAAGCCCGGGTTTTTAGTAATTCACTTCACCTTGATTAAAAAAATGTGTGTGCGCGCGTGTATTATTTTAATAAAATTAATTTACCAAAATTTACGCAGTAATCTAATTACCGGAATTCTTTGATGAGTTCGCGTCAAATTGAGTTTATTGATTATATTTATGATGAAGGTTTAAAAATTCTAATAAATTAGGAGTATGGTTTTTATGTTAAATAATTAGTTAATCAATTAATTCTAGTAATTTTATTTATTTGTATAATTAAAATGTTTAATAACTTATCTTTAGTGACCGATAGGTTGTTAATGTGTCTTATGACCAATATTTGTAAAAAATTATTTTTAATAAAGATTGTGATTTTTCTATACTTAAATAAATATTTTTTATAAAAAAAATAATATTTTAGAGAGAAATACACTTTTTTTTCCTCTACATGCACACATATAGAGAGCAAAAAATAAAGATTGAAAAGGTTTGTTTTAAAAGTTACATGGTATATTTATAGCATATAAGTCTATAAATCTTTTTTTTTTTTTAAAAGATTCAGACGCGTAATTTTATTTATGTAATATTTTAAATTGTATATAAGATTATCATTTATTTTATTCGGTTAAAAAGTAAACACATGACAAATATGAAAAATATTAATACATCTATTGGTATCAGCGGAGTTTACACTTGTTTAATCAAATTTACATATTAATAATTAAATCCTTTAAAATTTTATATAAGTTTTTTTTAAATTGATGGTGTTAGATTAATGTATCATGTTTGAATCCATAAGTATAATGAATATAACCCATATTAGAGATGTGATACAGGCACAACACTTTTAAGAAACAGATGTTAGACCTACCTTGTTAGCCTTTTAATAGCTTGGCATCACTCATCGGAGTGAGACCTAGCAATATTTGAGTTTGATAAATATATTAAATCCAGCAATCTTTAAATGTGCTAATAACTAAATTTAACGTGTTTGGGTTTATAGTTGGGTTTAACTTTGCTAGATCTAGTGTATTTTTATTAAAAGATGTTTGTTTTAGCATGTATCTGTTAAATATATCTAAGAATTGTTTTAAAAAATATACATTTTTTTTCTTGATTCAATATTTTTGTTGGGTAAAGATATATAAAAATATACTGATAAAATATTTTATATTCAATTTATATGCTTAAATTGTGCGCGGATTACATCCATATTTGATAAACAAAATCTCCATTTTTTCTTACTGGATAGACACAATGATATCGTTCTAACAAATATAACAAAATAGTGGTCCCTGTGGTGACTATTTCGGAGAAACATGTTCAAATCTTTTACATGTCTCTTCTAGAAAATGCCCATAATTGATCAAGTTAATGGAAGAATGAAATAAGTGATTTATCGTATTCAAATAAACTAAACCAGAGGACCCATTCCCACTAGCTACGTCGAGTCCAATGAAACAGAGAAGAGGACACTGGTTTGAAACTTATAATGCACGTTTGTCATCTTTGCATGTCTTATTTATTTATTAAGTTTGTAGGATATTCCGTGGTCTTATTTATTTATTAAGTCTGCAGGATATTTCGTGGATTGTGTGGATTAGTCGTTGTAGGTGGACAACACATATAAATAAAAAAAAAATAAAAAAGAGCAACAAAGCAATCCATGGAATGTACCAGGGATCTCTATCACCCTGTCCTGGGAGCATACACGAGACCAAATAGTATTTCAACAGCGAATCATTTTCTACATTGAAATATATTATTTAGCTTGAAAATCTTAGACCCTTTAATACAAACCCTTGGACTTGGATACTTCACTCAGAAAGGAAGTCCTGCGGGAATCAAGAAATCAAGGGAGCCCAAAGAAATGGCGGAGGGAGCAGCTCTTCTTCACTTGCTTCGATCTCAAACCAAACAATTCTCAGCCAGCAGGAACTTCCAATCGGGTTTCTCTCTTCATTTTCTTTCCCAATCTACTTATTGCCTCGTGGGGGCTTTCATTTCACAATCTCATTTTTACTTGAAAGAGTACAAATCAATGATTAGCTTGAAAGTTATGTTGTAATATCTAATACTTGATTGGAGAAGAAACCGATTTCTTTAAATCTTGTCGGGTTTTGTTACAGACTGACTAAAGCTGGAATCTTTCGTTCATACAAAGACTTTAATTTTGAAAAACATAAACATTGAGAATTAGAGAAGTTTAAGAGACCCGTGATCATTTCTGTGCTTTCAGGGGTTGTGTTGAATTTAAAATGTCTTGACGTTCCCAACAGGGGAGAAAGAGCAGGCCAGGTCTGGATATTGTGAAGTGGGGATGGCTTATATACAAGTTGTACTGCAAAGGTTTCAGCCTTTTGATTAGTTTCAT
The DNA here is from genome assembly GCA_015708895.1 of Populus ilicifolia. Taxonomy (NCBI): domain Eukaryota; kingdom Viridiplantae; phylum Streptophyta; class Magnoliopsida; order Malpighiales; family Salicaceae; genus Populus; species Populus ilicifolia. The sequence continues at coordinate 1,920,580 of SRLM01000058.1, forward strand.
AGGAATTTTATATATGATGCCATTGGATGGGAACTGGTCTTCATATTTGTTGAATACCCTCAATATCTGAGCATATGTGAACTATATGAAATGCATTTGTGAATGGTTTGATGTTGCTTGATTAACAAAAATATTTGATATTTTGGAAGCTGGGAATGCATTTGGCTTGGTGCCTGTTGTTTTGCAGTTTTAATTGATTGGTGGACATATTCAGCAGTTAATAAAAGATAAAGGATCAACCAGTTTACATGAATTAAATTTGTTGTACTTTGTTACAAGGCGGTCCTTCTCAACTGTTTTTGTGTGAATATTTTTTCCCTGCACACCATGCTTTGTCTCAATTTCTGTCCTGTACTCCCTGGACCAAAACACACTCCAGTACTAATTAAATTTTCAGACCAAAAAAGATATTTTAATCTTGCTCAGGGATCACTTTCTTGAACCAGTTTGTGTGTTGGCCAATCTTTGTTTGTAATACCCCTTGTTCACCTGATTGTCTCCTACCTTTAAAACAGTTTCATCAAACACTGTGAGGAATCTTGTTGTTCACCAGATTGTCTCTCACCTTTAAAACAGTTTCATCAGACACTGCTAAGATTCTTACTACGAGGTAAATGCAGATTGTTCCTTCTATAGTTGCTTTTTTCTTGTTTTAGCACTATCTGTTCTGTAGTAATGTCTGCTTTTGTTTGGAGTGGCTGTCAACCAACGTAAAAGCACATTCACTTAGTTTCTGGGAGCATTACTTAAAAAGACACATGTTCTTATTGTTTTTAATTTTCTCTATTTTAGGCTATAATCCTTGTCAGTTGAGCACATGGTCACACAGTCTGTGTGCCAAATCCAACTTCAACCATGGCACTCGTCTTGCTGCTGCTCAGAAAATATGGGCATCTCAAGCCAAAACAACAGAAGATGACAATAAGATCAGCATTGGACCCCGTGGAGGCAAGGAAGCGGGGCAGGACGAAAAAGAGACCGGGGTAGTATATTATGGTCCGATCTCATCCACTGTCAAGAAAGTAAAATTGCTCTCTCTTTCAACCTGCTGCCTGTCCGTATCCTTGGGTCCTGTCGTAACTTTTATGACATCTCAAGATTCAAATGTCATCCTGAAGGGGGCAGTTGCTTCTTCTGTCATATTCTTTAGTGCTTCGACCACTGCTGCTCTACACTGGTTTGTTAGCCCTTACATCCACAAGCTTAGATGGCAGCCTGGCTCAGACAGTTTTCAAGTGGAGATGATGTCCTGGTTGGGAATCTACATTCCAAAGACTATCAAATTTGCTGATCTCCAGCCTCCAGAGACCAACAGGCCTTTCGTGACATTTAAGGCCAACGGAAATTTCTACTTTGTTGATGCTGAGCACTGTCATGACAAGGCATTGTTGAATAGACTGACCCCCAAAAAATATGCTCATGAGTCCGCTTTCAAAAATCTGTGATAGGAAAATATAGTGATGACTGGCCTGCAAGGTTTCCTTGAGAACAGTAGGACCTGATTTTACTTGATGGTCTGCGATAAGCTCTGGCCTAGTTTTGAGCCAATGGGCATTTTTTTTCGTAGTCCTACTTTGCGAGACAAGTTTTCTCAGACAAGATAAATAACCGATATTTGATGTTTATATTTTAATGTTACGAATACGTTTATTATGCTTGAAAGTTTTACCTTTTTATTTTTTTGGGCAATGCAAGCGGCCAGAAGTCCCAAAACAAACCGACTACCCATGCAATTACGTGGAGTGCAGCCTATAGATGTCCCTACTGCATACCAGCAGGAGGTTCTGCATTTTGTTTTCCAGCCATTCAGCACATGCATTGGCTTCATGAAACACATGTTAGAACTGTAATTTGCCATGCTCTCCTCAACAGGGTTCTTCTCTGGTTGAGCTTAACTTCCAGCGTTTTTCATCGGCCAGTGTTAGTAAGTGAATTGTTACTTTGGTCTCTTGAGGCCGCCTGCCAAGCCATCTTTCAATCCCAGCTTAGCACCCCAAAATTCATCTCTTTCTGTTACTGATGAGCAAGCACCAGCATGAAAAGCAAGCCCAGCAATACGTCACCCCTGCCAGTCACGAAGCAAACTATTCCAGGTGTTCCTCCACTCAAAACATGTGTTAAGTTTGTTGCACCATGCAATGTTCCAGGCTGCATCAGTTTCTTCGACAGAACGAGAGATGAGATTTCTGTTCAAAGAAAAAAAGAGGAGGCAGATGAGATTAAATGGACTGTTTTGGTAAATGGCACTGGGATTGAATAACCCTCCATTACTCCATCACCAAATACCCACACCGTAGCTATGTCGATGTGATATCCCAATCATCGTTTCCTTTGCCAATTTCAGAGTTGGCAAGGCTGGACCTTAAAAAAACCTCAGATGGTCTTTCTATGCTCACCTCTGCTCTGCTCTTAACCTTTAAAAAAAAAATAAAAAAAAATCCACACTAACACGGTTAGTGCCCTCACTTTAAAGGCTCTTACTCATTAGCAAGGATTTCTATCTGAGCTGCGTGCCACAAAAATGTATCAACACCTTCAGGCACTCTCCACTACCAAACACATTCCCAAATGGCCATCCATCTCATTCCTGTTGTCATTTGAGATAGCTTCATACAGTCTTGACACAATTTTCCGTCATCACAACAGTTTATCCAAGCCCAAGTTTGAATCAGGACGACAGATCGCAAAGATTTTCATATGGGTGCTTTCACGAAGACCATCACTGACCAGTTACCAGTCCCAATTGCCTCCGCTGTCAACTTGACAGTCTATAAATAAGATTTGAGGGAGGGAGCGGCAGAAATCTCGCTAGAATCCAGTGCAGCCAGATGACTCTCCTACACCCAATCCAAGTATCTTCCCCAAGGCGAATCGATAGGATTTGCCTATTTTAACAACAAAGAAGGTGATAAATACGCTGCAAAAACGTAATTAGATGGCATTTTCGAAGCTTAATAACATTGCAGGCAAGTGGTCATCGCAGCCAGCGTGGAGCCCGAAAACTTTAAATGAGAAAACAAATTATAAATATTTGATATTATATATTATATAAATATGTATTATATATAGAGAAATTAATTTAAAATATTTGTATTGACTTATGTCAATTAAATTAGTTTAAAAATATTTTTAAAATAAAAAACTTATATTATAATTATTTTTTCAGTTTTTATATTTTAAAATTACTTAATAATAACTTTATTATTAATTTTATTAAAGATATTCTTTTTCAGTATATATAATCAAATTTTTATTCATCCATTTCTAAATTATTTAGGTATTTCACAACAATTCTTTATTAATTTGTTGTTTTACTCAAGTGGTTAAATATAAATATACATATATATTTTTTAATTTTTTTATTATATTCCTATTTTTTTAGTTGTTCAATACTTTATTTTTAATCACTAATATATTAATAATTCAAAAAATAAAGAAAAAAACTTGTTAAATTATTATATTAAAATTTTAATATAAAAAATATTTAAAAATAAAAAAGAATTGAAGGGGAAATTGCCCCTTTAATCTTCACTGTTGCTCTGTCACCGCAGCAATTGCAATAAAATGACAACAACTAGTCACTAGCTAGATTCCATGTAATCCATTCACACGTTCGAAACCGAATAATTGAAAACTCAAAAATAAATAAACGCAAATTTAGTAGATCAGATTCCAGAGAACAAGAGAGAAGGCAAAGTGTGTCGGAGGCCTTAAGGATAATATAATAAGTTTTTGTATTTAATATTAAATATTAAAACAAAGGTTTTTATTGAATGTAATTGCTTGAGATTTGTAAAAATTTTACTCATGGATATGAACTTATGATGGGAATGATTTTAAACACGCTGTCAGAATAGAGAGATGATTAAGCGAACAGAAATCTAAGTTGACAAGCAAAATTAGCGAGTACAATAAAAAAAAGAGTTGTGACAAGATTTGAAAGTTCTGACCAGTTGTAAAAAAAGAGAGAGGATAAAATTCTCAACCCGAGAGACATAACAAAGACACAAAAACAGACTCTAGATCAAAACCACACGCCACCGCCGATCAAGAACCCAGTTCTGTGAACGACAGCCACGCAATGACGATGATGACTTAAGACTATAGTTCTCGTACCAAACACCTAGACAACCAATGAATAGACTAGTGGCAAGAACCCACTCTTGATTTATATTATAGCATCTAGTTGCATCATCCTGCACAGTTCACTTGCCACCCTTCTTGGCAGCGGATTTTGTCACCTTAGCACTGGAAGCATCCTTCTTCTCCACGCTCTTGATCACTCCCACAGCAACAGTCTGGCGCATGTCCCTCACAGCAAAACGACCAAGTGGGGGGTACTCTGAGAAAGTCTCCACCACCATGGGCTTCGTGGGAATCATCTTAATCATACCAGCATCACCGTTCTTCAGAAATTTAGGTTCCTTCTCCAACTCCTTTCCGGATCGCCTGTCAATCTTGGTGAGGATCTCAGCAAATTTGACAGCAATGTGACTGGTGTGGCAGTCAAGAACAGGGGCATAACCATTTCCAATCTGCCCGGGATGGTTCATGATGATCACCTGGGAGGTGAAGTTGGCAGCCTCCTTGGCAGGATCATCCTTAGAGTTTGAGGCAACAAAACCACGCTTCAGATCCTTCACCGCAACATTCTTAACGTTGAATCCAACATTGTCACCAGGAAGAGCCTCTTGGAGTGCTTCGTGGTGCATCTCAACAGACTTAACCTCAGTAGTAAGTCCAGTTGGCCCGAAAGTGACAACCGTACCAGGCTTGATGACACCAGTTTCCACACGGCCTACCGGGACCGTTCCGATACCACCGATCTTGTACACGTCCTGAAGGGGGAGACGGAGGGGCTTGTCTGAGGGCCTCTTGGGCTCCTGGATCTGGTCGAGGGCCTCGAGGAGAGTTGGTCCCTTGTACCAGTCCAGGTTGGTGGACCTCTCAATCATGTTATCACCCTCAAATCCAGAGATAGGCACGAAGGGAATCTTGTCAGGGTTGTAACCGACTTTCTTCAAATAGGATGACACTTCCTTGATAATTTCATCATACCTTGCCTTGGAGTATTTTGGAGTGGTGGCATCCATCTGTGATAGCATAAACAAATTTACTTTAGTTTCAAATACCTTAAGCTTCCAAATTTTTAGAATTTAAAGCAAGGTAGAAGAATAAGGAAAATGAAATGACAGGTGTAACTTGAAATGTGCACGAGCATACCTTGTTACAGCAGCAGATCATTTGCTTGACACCAAGGGTGAAGGCAAGAAGAGCATGCTCACGGGTCTGACCATCCTTCGAGATACCAGCCTCAAAACCACCAGTGGTAGAGTCAATGATCAGGACCGCACAGTCAGCCTGGGAGGTTCCGGTAATCATGTTCTTTATAAAGTCACGATGTCCAGGAGCATCAATGACAGTGCAGTAGTACTTGGTGGTCTCGAACTTCCACAGAGCAATATCAATTGTAATACCACGTTCACGCTCAGCCTTGAGCTTGTCAAGCACCCAAGCATACTTGAATGACCTCTTGTTCATCTCAGCAGCTTCCTTCTCGAACCTCTCGATGACACGCTTGTCAATACCTCCAAGCTTGTAGATCAAGTGACCAGTGGTGGTAGACTTTCCAGAGTCGACATGGCCGATGACCACGATGTTGATGTGCGACTTCTCTTTGCCCATACTTGAGTAATAGAGTTGAGCTGTCATATACAAAGGTTACAAGAGTTAAGAACAAAACACTGGGACACCGAAACCACATGGAGAAAGTAAGCTCAAGTATGCAACTGGGTCTACTTGTAAAATAGAGAATAATAACAAATTCTCTAGGGCTAAGATGCAAGTACTCGGACCACAAATCAATCGAAAAAACAATGTTTAATCCAACTTCAAATATATCTTAATATTTAAAATACTGAAACCCAAAAAAAAAAAAGAAAAAGAACTTTCTATTTAGCAGCAGAAAATCATTTTGAAGATACACATTTGTATAGCAATTTTAAGATTATTAATCAGTTAAACAGCAAATTATTAGTTTATTTTAGTGACAGTGCTTAAACTAATTGAAGAGAATCATAGAATCAACACAGGAATCCTTTTAGACCAACACAGAAAAAACTAGATCTAAATAACAAGCAACGACGATGTATGCCAGTAACATTCGCTGAGAAAACCGTAAATAATCTAAAGAAAACAAGAAAGGCACGTTCTAAAATTGAAGGCTGATAAAACTTATTCAAAACACAGATGCTTAACAGAGAAAATAGAAACAACATTTTCTTGTTTATTATGATAAGAGGAGCTAATCAATAAGGACATGTGAGAGAACAGGAGAACATCGAGAATCGAACCTGAAGAGAGGAGCTAAAACCCTAGCCGCGAGAGAGGAGAAGCAGGCTAACACAAGAACAGGCAGTGAGCGAGAGAGGGGGAGGCTGGCAGGGTTTGTAGACGTATTTAAATCACCCTGGTGATATTTCTGTTTCCTACAATGACCTCGTTGTGAAATATAAACACCGTCATGTCCTCGCATGCATTGGTAATTTGGCAAAACATCGAGAACGCTTCTAACCAGCCTTCCCATTTTTGGAATTGGAAATAAAACAAAATAATAACTGATAAGTTGCATTGAAGATGCCGTGTTTTTTGGGTTTGCTGATTTTATTTTAATAGTAATACTAAAGATAATAAACTAAAAAAAAAAATAGGATGCTTTTAGATGAATGTGTTTTTATATTTTTTAAACTGTTTTTTATTTAAAATATATTAAAATATTTTTTAAAATTTTCAAAAAATATTTTTGATATTAAAACATCAAAACAATCTAGAAATATTAAAAACATTATAAAAAAAATTAAATTTTATTATAATTTCAATGGAATCACAATTTTAAAAGATGTCTGAGAACATGAGAAAGTAAAACAAATCTTAATTATAATTTCCTCCTCTTATATAAAATAGATCATTTTGAAAATACATGTGTTTTTATATTTTTTAAAGTATTTTTTATTCAAGAATATACTAAAATAATTTTTTTAAATTTTAAGTAAAATTATAAATCAAAAGGGCATATGAATACACAAGTAAGTAAAACAAATCTTAGTTATAATTTCCTCTCTTGTATAAAATGGGCCACTTCAAAGAGAAAGAAAGAAAAACACATGAATATCGAATTTGTCTATATTTAGTGGCATCGAGTAAAGTTGCTAGAGCAAAAACATGTGTGTGTGTCGGAAAATTTTAAGTTTTGATGATTTAATCAGGGTTTTTTTAGGAGAAACAAATAAATCAATTACAATGTCTTAAGTTCTATATACGAGGTTATAATAAGATAGGATAGGATGAGCTAAATAGTTAATAAATCTATACACTGCAATAAGTAAGTGTCCTGGACAGTAAAGGTACAGGATTCAACTCGTGGTTTTGAAAACTGTTTAGTTGCATGTCAAGTCCCTCCTCTCAGGCTCAGGAGCATTATAAATACATATTATCCTGGTCTAGTGCAGGAACGAAGCTGTCATTTAGTTACTATTTTATAATAGAAAAGACCGGGAAAATGAAGATAAAATAAAAATAAAAAAAAAAATAAAATCGTGTTGATAATTCATATATAAGATGAAATAATTATTTTTATATTATATTTGATTATAGTAGATAATATATAAAAAATTATATTTTACATTAATTTTACATGTTGATGCATAGTTCGAGTTAAAAAAAAAACTAAAGAAAAAGCTAACTCAACTTGAACTAGTTAAAAATTCAAATCAATTCCAGATAAAAAACAGGTTAAAAACTCATTGATTTATTTGAATTTTTTTATTAAAACAAGATTGTTTTGATTTTTTAAAAAAAAATTAAGTCGGCCGAGTTGACCTTACTTCTCATTATCTAAAACTTATCCTGGGTCAATTCCATTTTATATTTTAAAAATATAATAATAACTATTTTTTTATATATGTCAACTTTTGTTAACCTTGTTGACCCTCTCTATCATGAGTAAGCCTTGGGTCAATAGTTAATCTAGTTCACGATCTAGATTTTATTTTAAATAGACCTATAAATTAAATTTTAAAATTATAATAATAATTAATTTTATTTTTATATTAATTTAGACTAGCTTGGTTCGTAACCCGAATCTAATGACTATAACTTTATTCCAGATTAACTCGTGACTTGAATTTTAAAACTATAATAATTATTATTTTTATTTTTGCACATTATATTTAAAAAAATCTAAAATTAAGAGTTTTTACAATAAATTTTTATAATAAAAAATATTTTATCCGAGGATATATACTCTTATTGTATCTTGTATCTCGAAAGAAAATAAATTTAGAGTTAAAAAGTTGTATACAGGATAAAATGTAGAGTCTATTTTGAAGTGTGGTTGTTTTTGTTTTTCAGATAGTTTTTTTATTAAAATACTTGCTAATGATATTTTTTATTTTTAAAAAATTATTTTTGATATCAGTATATCAAAATAATTTGAAAATATTAAAAATATATTAATTTAAAATTAATAAAAATATAAAAAAATAAATTCTTTTAAAAACTCTTTTAAAATATAAAAAAAACAAACAATGCGCGGAATGAAAGGCAACCACTCCGAGAATCCGATGCTGCCTGATGCTTGAGGGAATAAATACTGTATTCCTGACATCCCGAGTCCGAGAATGATAAGGAAATATTCAAGGTAGCTTTTGTAATGTAATTCATTTTTTTTAAAATACTATTTAAACTGTTTTTCTATTTGAAAAAAGAATTATATTAAATTTATTTTTTAAAAAATATACTAACTTAATTTTTTAATATATTTTTAATTTTAAAAAAACTACATCAAATCATCAAACTTGCATCAAATCAAATCAAATAAATCACCAATCAACTTATACACAACAAATAATATTATTTTTTTCAAAAATCCAACTTGATGTTACATTTGTAAATTTAAAAGCTATTTAATTGTGCTCCATTTCTCCCCTCGAAGTTTGGTACACGACGCAGATGAAATCTATAATTATCCAATATATATAACAACATGAGCTAAACTTCAATCCAGGACGAACACTCCTACTTGGTATTTCGAAAAGACACCGCATGCATCAAGTGAAAATAGATCTATTCCACTTCGATTTCAAAGAATATTCATGTTTTTTTTTTTAATAAGATGATATTTCATGGCGACTTAGATTCTGTACGGTACATTCGACTAGCCCTCATCGACCCATATAAAGTAGGGTCAGGTCAAGTGGAAGGTTTTTTTCTTTCATCGGGCAATCATTTTTATAGTGCAACGTAGATATTTTTATAGTCCAACATAGATATAGCTAGGGTTGTTTTTGAAAATATTTTATTTAAAAAAATATTGACAATATTTTTTTATTTTTAAGATGAAAATATAAAAATAAATGAAAATATTAAAAATATATTAATTTAAAATAAAAAATAATTTAAAATTAAAAAAAATACTTTTGAGCTTAAAATTTTACCTACAAGTCAATCCGTATTCTTCGTGTAACCACGGAGCTTCTTTTTGCATTTCACGCAGTGTATTGTGAATTCATTTAAAAAAAAAATCAGAGAGAAAAATTCAACGCAACTAATAGTTATGGTTTACTAACCCCTTTTATTTTATAGTATGTTTAAAAATGTATTTTATTTAAAAAAATAGATTAATAATTTTATATTCATTATTGATGATCTTAACTTATTGGTATTAAATATACAAAAAAATCTAAATAATAATTTTTTAATATATTTTAAAATAAAATATATTTTAAAAAAAATTACCTTGCATTACTACAATGCTGGACTCGCAAAATCATGTTAAAACGCCTGTGATGATAATATTATTACTGAGCGCTGATTAATAATCAATACAATTATATGCATAAATAATTCAATATCTTTTACATGTTCGGAGATGATGAATAAAGTCTGCTAAAAAACAATTACGCGTACAGTGTTTTAACCATATATTTATTATTATAAAATAACTAATGTTATGTATTTAAAAGATAAAATTGCATGGAACGCCTGTATATATTCACATCATGCAACACTAAGCACTTTTTTAATCTGAAAATTATAATTTCATTAACATCTCAAAGAATATAAAGATATTTTTTAACAATAAAATCAGTGACTCACCTCCATATATTCCATAAAATCTCACAAAAAAAAAGATTAATCATTTTAATATATTTTTAAACAAAACAAATACTTGAAAGAATAACCGAGAATAACAAAATAGCTTGTAATCTGACCTTACATCCAGTCGACGAAGATTGCCAGTTCAATCCGTCCAAGAGCTTTTCTATAACCACAACTCCTTCACTCAAGCAGCATTTACACTGCGGTAAACTGCCCCTCACTCAGGGGATCCCTGCTGGATGCTATACCCGCATCATTAGCATCAGAGATTGCAAATGTTCGCGGGCAAGTGTTTGGGATGTTGTCATCGCGCGTTCGTGCTTGGAAAACAATGGAATTAAAAGGGAGCATATTGTTCTCAGATTGTATAAAAATATTTATCAAAATGATAGATTCAAAAATGATACATACATACATACATATAACTGTGGAGATATATTGGAGATTAAACTTAAATTATAAGCACAAATTAAACTAATATTCCAAATTAAAAGGCAAGAGGCACATTTTTTTGCAGCATTCTAAAAAGATGTATCGCGTAAAAGGCACCCCCAGCCATGGATATCATGATATCCAATCGGAGGATAATTGGATGTTGCCGAATTTTAATACATTGAGTTTTGGTACATGATCAGATACTTGAAGTACCTTCATGAGTGGATAACGTCCTAAAACTCGCAAGCATAGGAGAAGCCGCTGTGCTCTGTTTGAAAAATCCAAGTAGTTGCTAGACTTATCGTTTATATTTGAAAAGAAAGAATAGTTACATGAGGTTTTTTAAATTATATGAAAATTTTATTTTTTTTTATCTAAAAAGATTTTTAACTTAAATTTTCTTGATTCTATCTAAATAAAAAGTTTTAAAAACATATCTATTTTTATAATATTTCTCTTTAAAGTGAAAATAAAATTCATTATTTGTTCTTTTCTTTCCATTTACTCGAATCTCTTTCGTTTTGTTTATTTATCAGGATTTTTCTTTTCTTCTAAAAAGAGGGAAGAAGAAGCATCTTCTTCAATGGATCCCTCTTGTTCATGTTTAGTCACCTTCATTTTGAGAGTTGGTTCTATTTTTATATCTGTAATAATTAGTTAATCAATAAATTTTAGAAATCAACCAAGTTCTAATTCACTTTTCTGTGACATCTTATTATAATACTTTGAGTTTGAGATACCACGTTTAAACCCAAAAAATATATTTATTGGGCTTATTTTAAAGAATTTTTTTTGGATCCACAATAGATTTTTTAGATCCATTTTTATTGATACCCATCACCTTTATTTATTTTTGTGTATATTCAGCAGCCGATCTTAAACATCCCACAATTGCCGTCGCTGACAACACAACAAGTATCTCAAAAACAAGCAACTTGAAAAAGAAAACATGTAAAAACAACGAATCTGTGCAGCATCCGTGAACATCTAAGTATACTGTCTCAAGATTCGATTTTTTCCTGCGTGATAAATTTCTTTGACTTAGCTTGTCGCCTACTTCCCCTATTCGGGTGACCGATTGAATTCAGCTCGTGATACCAAGCTATCATCATCAAGTATTATGAATTATTTAAAGCAAACACTCCTTTTGGCGATCATTGATGAATGACCTTGTTTCAATATAGCAGGGAACATTTTGGTTCCAATACAGTCGTTCACAAGATAATGGTAGGACGGCCAGGAACCACATCGCGCAATAACGACCACCGCAAAACAAATTGATGTGCTTCAGAGGGGGGCGCCTAACAGCTAAATCAATCAGCAGTAGAAAGCATTACTAATCGTAGCAGCACAGACAAGAGCTAACATGACACCCATACAAGAGCTTATAATCCTAAAGTAACATATAAACAAAAAAGAAAGATCCATAAGACGAAAAATGCAGAGTCTGTAAACTATAGATTGAAAATGAGTAAACAGAACGCAACAGAATAAAAGCATAAAACAAGGTACAAGTTCTTAGCATCCAAATTTTCAAGACCTAAATTTCACGAGAAGCTCATGAAAAATATCTCCAAAATTTTACCTTGCGAGACATAAAGAAAAAGCTGAAAACAAATTAAAACTAGAATAATGACACCATTGCCGCCAATCAAGAGCCCAATTCTCTCAACTGCCTCTCGGAAGACATAAAACTACAGTTCTCATCCAACATAGCTGATGTAAATTAACATCAACACGCAGGGCTCACTTGCCACCTTTCTTGGCAGCAGATTTTGTCACCTTAGCACTAGAAGCATCCTTCTTCTCCACGCTCTTGATCACTCCCACAGCAACAGTCTGGCGCATGTCCCTCACAGCAAAACGACCAAGTGGGGGGTACTCTGAGAAAGTCTCCACCACCATGGGCTTCGTGGGAATCATCTTAATCATACCAGCATCACCGTTCTTCAGAAATTTAGGTTCCTTCTCCAACTCCTTTCCGGATCGCCTGTCAATCTTGGTGAGGATCTCAGCAAATTTGACAGCAATGTGACTGGTGTGGCAGTCAAGAACAGGGGCATAACCATTTCCAATCTGCCCGGGATGGTTCATGATGATCACCTGGGAGGTGAAGTTTGCAGCCTCCTTGGCAGGATCATCCTTAGAGTTTGAGGCAACAAAACCACGCTTCAGATCCTTTACCGCAACATTCTTAACGTTGAACCCAACATTGTCACCAGGAAGAGCCTCTTGGAGTGCTTCGTGGTGCATCTCAACAGACTTAACCTCAGTAGTTAGTCCAGTTGGCCCGAAAGTGACAACCGTACCAGGCTTGATGACACCAGTTTCCACACGGCCTACCGGTACCGTTCCGATACCACCAATCTTGTACACGTCCTGAAGGGGGAGACGGAGGGGCTTGTCCGAGGGCCTCTTGGGCTCCTGGATCTGGTCGAGGGCCTCGAGGAGAGTTGGTCCCTTGTACCAGTCCAGGTTGGTGGACCTCTCAATCATGTTATCACCCTCAAATCCAGAGATAGGCACGAAGGGAATCTTGTCAGGGTTGTAACCGACTTTCTTCAAGTAGGATGACACTTCCTTGATAATTTCATCATACCTTGCCTTGGAGTATTTTGGAGTGGTGGCATCCATCTGTGATAGCGTAAAGAAATTTACTTCAGTTTCAAATACCTCAAGCTTCCAAATTTTTAGAATTTAAAGCAAGGTAGAAGAATAAGGAAAATGAAATGACAGGTGTAACTTGAAATGTGCACGAGCATACCTTGTTACAGCAGCAGATCATTTGCTTGACACCAAGGGTGAAGGCAAGAAGAGCATGCTCACGGGTCTGACCATCCTTCGAGATACCAGCCTCAAAACCACCAGTGGTAGAGTCAATGATCAGGACCGCACAGTCAGCCTGGGAGGTTCCGGTAATCATGTTCTTTATAAAGTCACGATGTCCAGGAGCATCAATGACAGTGCAGTAGTACTTGGTGGTCTCGAACTTCCACAGAGCAATATCAATTGTAATACCACGTTCACGCTCAGCCTTGAGCTTGTCAAGCACCCAAGCATACTTGAATGACCTCTTGTTCATCTCAGCAGCTTCCTTCTCGAACCTCTCGATGACACGCTTGTCAATACCTCCAAGCTTGTAGATCAAGTGACCAGTGGTGGTCGACTTTCCAGAGTCGACATGGCCGATGACCACTATGTTGATGTGCGACTTCTCTTTACCCATTATGAACTGTTATACATAAAATAGAAACGTTAAACAAGAAGGCACCATAAAATCAACAACAAAATTAAATTAACATGGCACTAAGAGCCCAAACCAATAATAAAACAATTATGGAAATAAAATATACAGAGTAGAACAAGAAGACCAGAAACCAGAGTTCCACCAAATTAATGGATCTAAATAACAATCAAAGAAAACGAAATAAACCAAAATCAAGGGATAAAAAATCTCATGTAACAGGAATAGTTCAAATAAGGATTAAAAAGGGACTGTCCACGAAGTTTCAAACTTAGAACTCAACACTGAAACCGAGAAACACATAATAGGAAGACATAAATTAAGAAATCAACATAAATCTTAATAAAAAGACAGTAATCAACAAGTAATGATAATGCAATTCTTATGAAAACTATAATAGGAAACAGATAGGTGAAAGGGATTTAAGAATCCTACCTAGAGAGAGTTTTGATTAAACCCTAGCCGCGGAAGCAGATATGATAGGCAGAAAGAACCAAAGGAAGGGGTAAGGGGAGAAGGGTAGGGTTTGTGGTATTTATATTACTAATGTTATAGTTTTAAATCCCAAAATGTCCTCCTTTTTCATTTGGAATCCCTACAATATCCTTCCGGTGCTTTTTCAACGAAGTCATATCCGAGACGCAGAAATGCACGTTTATATTTCGCAAGTTAATCATTGCCTCGGTTTTGTTGCACGCGCTATGGAAAAGCGTGAGAGTGCTTGAGTCCACTTTCCAGTTTAAGGATTTGATAGGGTGTCGTGTCGTGTCGTGGTGAAAAATTAGAGAGAGACTTGCTGCCAAAGGCAGACAACAGGCGCAGCTGTTCTGTTGCTAGGTTGAGAAATAACTTGGTCCATTGGGCTTTTTTGGGTCAGGAAAGCCTTTAAGCTTCATTCTCGTCTTTCTTTCTTCAAATTTTCGAATCTTTCGTGGCTTCCAAGGTTGATTTAAAAATATTTACAACCGTTAAATCCACGATAAATATGTAATTAACTGGATTAATCATATGATTTCGGGTGGAAAACTCTATACTAATAATTGCTATGCTGTCCAACCTCATGGGTTTGTAGTAAAATCCAAATTCCGTGCTTCATCACTGTAAATAGGATATATTGTTTGATAGACTAAACAAAATAATTTTGATGTGAAGTTGTTTAGTGTATTTTTGGATAATATAAAAAATAATTTTTGTTTTTTATTTATCTAATAAAGAATTTTTATCCAGAAATATAACCAATTTATATAATCACACATGTAAAGATTAATTTAGTTGATCTCTGTTAACCTAATAAAAATAATTGTTGTTGTAGTGTTAAATTTTAATTATGGACAAAACTATGATCATGGACGAGTTAATTATTACTCTAATTAATATAAAAATAAAAATAATTATCATTGTAGTTTCAAAACTCAACCTATAACCTGATATTAATTACGGGTTGAGATTATTAATCAAGTTAATAAAATGATAAAATTAGTTATTATAGCTTTAAAAACAATTTAGGGTCATAAGCTAAGTTAACCATTAAACCTGATCAATGCAAGAATTAAAGTAGTTATCATTATAATTTTAAATTCGACCCAAAAATCGATTTCATGATAAGTTTAGGCCACATATCAAGTTGACCATTGACGTGAGCTAATGTAAAGATAAAAATAATAATTATTATAATTTTTAAAAAATAATTTGAAAGTTGATCCAATGCTAGGTTCGAGTTACATGTTAGGTTGATAATTAGTTTAGATTTGTATAAGGATAAAAATGATTAATGTTATAATTCTAAAACTCGACTTAAGAGTCAATTTGAAGTTAAGCCACGATAGATTATTGATCCGATCAATACAAAAATAAAAATAATTATTATTATAATTTTAAAACTTCTACTTGGAGGTCAACCCGGAGTTAGACTCAGGTTAATCATTGATTCGATCGATACAGTGATAAAAAAATCTTTATTGTCATAGTTTTAAAATCCAATTAAAAAATCAAACTAAGACAGGGCTCAAATCATACACTGAGATGATCAACTTGGGTTAACCCAAAACAATGCAAGAATAAAAATAATAATTATTGTAATTTTAAAATCTAATTCAAGGGTCAACCTAAGATAAAACTCATGATATGATTTAGGAGGGTCAACTTGGGTTGATCTAAATTAAAAAAATAATAATTAAAACAATCTTATTTTGAAAAAAAATAATAGAAAAAATTAATGAAAGATTCATGTTTTATTTTGTATTGATTCAAGTTTTTTACTTTGAAAAAAAATAATAGAAAAAATTAATGAAAGATTCATATTTTATTTTGTATTGATTCAAGTTTTTTACTACATCAAATTAGACTAATTATTCTTCTATTTTTCTTAAACTCTCTGTTTTTTTAACTCGTAATGATCTAGACCTTAAGTCGACTGAATCTAGCAAATACAAAAATAAAACAAATTAATTAATCTAATCCAAAATACATCAAAAACAAAAACAATTATTTATCTAATTAATATTATCCAACATTACCATTACAAGCACTACCTAAATGAGGTGATGGATAACAATCAATTTTACATGCTAAATGTTTTCATTCTCCCTATTCAAACCATTTAAAACCTCCATTTGTGACCCCTCAACTCGTTCTTGTTATCACACACAGTCACACAGGTAAAGCCCCGATCAAGAGAGCCATTGACTGCACCGACAATTCAAAGCATTATCAATTCGTCATATAGACACGTGTATCCATTGCCGGTCCATGTTGACTAGCAAATACAAAGATGTTTTACTTCTTGAGTCATAACCCTTTTTATCTCGTAAATCAACCATGCGGACGTCCCTCTACTACCCCGTAGCAATGAAGTCATGAACTTTCTGCTGGTGAAGACTACCCCTGCGAACATCTCCCCTTCAATTGCATGACTCGGTTCGTAGCAAGGCGAGGGGGAAAAAAAAGCTCTCGAACTCGGTGGATATAAATGTACTCCCATACGGAACATTAAGTTAAATTAATTGAAGAAAAGATAAACAGATTTCCGCAACAAAACACAGTTCTTTTGCAGGGTGCAAGCAGCAGCTAAACAGCCGCCTCCTACATCTCGAACCTTAAGCCATAATCTTGGCGGACCTCACGTAGAGGCTATCAACAACGTTGCCAACATTGGAAATGGTCTCCAACGTAGCTGGGTAGATCGCATCTGTTTTTGGATCATCAAAAATGACGAGGCATCCAGCACCTTGGTCTAACGTCCCAGCAAATTTTTTATCTAGAATCATTTGAGATAGTTTCTTTTCCACGTGATCTATGGGCAGTTCAATCAGATCTGCAATGTGAGCAATCTCAACCCTTGAGAATGGCTCAATCAACCTGCAAAGGTTCTGCTCTAGTAGAGTGTCATATAGGGATGAGAGATGCCGATGAACAATTGGGTCTTCCTCTAGTTGGGCTTTAAAATCCCGAAGTGCAGTCTCAAAGAGCTTTAAGGAGCGTTTCGAATGAGCATCAGCAACAGCTTTCATTGCATCCAGCTCAGGACCCACATACCGTAGCCCTGCTTTGGATGATATTATTCCTGCAACATCATCAGCTTGACTCACCATTATTTTGCACAACAACATATACTTGAGGCTAAATACTGCTCGGGGATCTTCAAGAGCATTGAAAGCTTCAAATGCCTCGAAGAAGTAGCTGTAACCAGTTTTGTAATCCTTCTCTTCTGCATGAAGGATCCCGCTCTGCAAATCTATAGTACCCTGTTGAGCTGGAGGCACATAAATTGCATTGGCTGCTGTTCTTGCTGCCGTTAGTGCAGCCTTGGCTTTAGGGAGGTTTCTTAGAGAAAAGTGGAGCTTACTCTCCAGCAAGTCTATGTCCACAAGAAGAAGCTTGTCATCCAATCTTCTCACCTCCTTGATCAGGCCAGAAAGCAGGTTTAATGCTTCTGAATACTCTTTACTTTCCATCAAAAGGGCTGCCAGTCTTGCTTCAACTCGCTGCCGAAGAAAAGTTCGCTTCTCAGCACGGGTCCACTGCACCATCTCTTTGCACAGAGAAATCTGGAGATCCAAAGTGCCTGGTATTTTAGCTACCGCATCAATTATCCCACGAACAATTTTTGCAGTTTTTGCCTTGGGAATCAATGCAAAAAAGGGCCTCAACTGGGTCAGAAGGCTTCGAAGCTCCTCAGCCCGGTTCTCCTGTCTAAGAAGATCTGAGAGATTCGTGATGGACTGTTCCTTAATCCTGAGGGATTCAGGAGAAGACGATGGGCTCTCTAGTATGCGGTAAAAGATTGAGATGGATTCAGATGGATTTTTCGCCTCTAAAGCCTGAGCAATTGAATCCGTATTTGCAGGGAGATGCGAGGTTGACATGGTGAATGTTTTGAAATATCAAAGTCCTGCAAAATGAAAATTTATTTGATATGTGCCCTTGTGTCGAGCAACGAAAAAATGATGGTAAACAATAAAAGTGTGCATATGCCCCAAGAAGAACTGCTTGCAAGACATCCATCTAGAGTCTAGACAACAACACATAGTGAATACAAAGGAAAGATTCCTGGCAGTAGCTACCTATACTAAAAACATAATAGTGTGAAGACCTTTTGCTGCACCAGATTCTGATTATTGTCTCCATTACAACCAATAACATCAGAGCTCACAACACCATTTCATGCCACAAAAAAGAGGAAAAAACCCAGCAAAATAACTAAATCATTATTTTTAAAAACCACTGATCTTAAGCAACCAACTTTTAACACTCAATGGGTATCAAAATTTATCAAATTAGTATCCTTAGTTTCTTATATATGGAATCCTTAATTATTGTCTTACATTATCTTTGGCTTTTTTAGACAAAGTATTCATATAATTCTACACAAATTATACTTGGAGGTTTTCTCAATTAGGCTACCAAAAACAATATAGAGAAACAGATAGACTAACTAGCTTCGAAACTAGGATGGTTGGCAGTATTTCCAGGGAAATAAAAATTCATGTTCAATGAGGCTGTTTCTATTCCATACCTAGGGGCATATGAGGATAGCACAGCATTCCAAGAGATGAGTAGCAGATGATACTGTTGGAGTTAAAGTGCTTAAGATGATACACAAATGGCTATCAAACTTGCGATTTAAAAGCAGTTTAAACAGCTCAACGAACAAAAATAGGACCCACATTAAATCATACAGCAATTATGCCCCAGCAAGATGGGATGGTGGAAATCACTTTTTTATCATGTTTTCACTAATTCTAAATTTGCAGCTTCTCATTAAGGGAGACATGCAACAGTAGTTTCACTCCTTATGTAGTGGCTAGGCTTTCCAGATGTGAGTATGTGTGGCAATGAATGTGCCATGTTACCCACTTTTAATAAAATCATAAAGCAAGCATTAAAGGGAAGCTCAATCACTTCCTGACATTTATTTTTTCTCCCTCCACTCTGTTTTACATGCCCCCGTACAGATGAATCTCACGTACAGTCTTTAACCAACCGAACCCTAGTTCCCCCAATAGTTCGACAAATAACAACTTAATTGATCAACCAACTTAAAATTCCAGTCTGTAATAATCAACACACTCAACCCCCTAACAGATCATGACTAACGCCCTACATTCAAATCGTACTCAGCAGAGATGCCAAAGGAGCAAAAAACACCGCATATGTCTAGCAGACTGGTTTGGTTGAGCCAAGTACTACCAATGGAAGCGTTAAGCTAACTAGAGGCACACTTAAACTGTCAGTGTCTAATCAACACAAAACTGTCATCAATTAATACTGAAACCAAGCCCCTGTTCCGCAAAAACAAAAATATTAACAGTTTTTATGCAGATCCAAAAAATTGAAAGCCAATGAAAATACGAAACTACGCTGAAAAAGAAGTTTAATCTTCATCCGGGCCACATTTAGAAGGTAACCTAATTCGTGCAAAAATCAGAGATACAGCAAGAAAAAGTTCATAGATTGAAATGATTGATGCAAAGAGAGAAACCACGTGGATTGTAAGAAGTGGAACGTACCTGTGAACAGAAAAGACCGAGCTTGCTGCTGGAGTAGATCGCGTCGGTCTGCTTTTCCTGCCTGTGTTGAAGAGGTGGGAAGGGGGTGAAGCCAAGTAAGTCTCTGATGTTTTATTAAGTGCCCCTTTATTTGGGATGACTTGTTGCGTGGGCAAACTCTTCAGCTGTGCTTGGACCTGAAGCCCAAGAATTTTTAAGGCCCGTTGTAAATAAGAGGTTCCGATTCGTTTTCAACACGAGCAAATTGCAATAAATTGAGAATATATAAAAACCGGGTTTACAAGCTCAAGTGTCCCTCTATTTACTTAATTTGTTTAATG
This sequence comes from Populus ilicifolia, assembly GCA_015708895.1. Classification (NCBI taxonomy): domain Eukaryota; kingdom Viridiplantae; phylum Streptophyta; class Magnoliopsida; order Malpighiales; family Salicaceae; genus Populus; species Populus ilicifolia. Next base: position 1,940,745 of record SRLM01000058.1, read on the forward strand.
TGGCCCTCCATCAAATATTTTGTTTTTATGAGGCCCTTCTATTTGTGCATAGTTACTCAATCAAGGCACCAACAACAAACTACTTCACACTTAGAATCAGCATTAAAACCGAAACGCGTATAACAAATCTTCGGTTAATAAGTAAAAAAAAATAACAAAATTTTAATCGGTAATTAACAAAATAAATATTCTATTTATACTTTTAGGTTCTCCCTCTCTTTTTTTTTTTTAGATTAACGTGGGTGTCCGGGCCAGCTTTCATGCACCACGACTAATCCCACGGGTCCTGAAGTTAACAACCATGTAAACCTCCAGTGGCCATCATATGAGCTCCCTCTCTTTTTTGTTACTACTAGCACGACGCCCATGTTGCGTGTGCAATTTTTATCTTTTCTAATTTTCCTAACAGCTGCACTGATTAACCGAGAAAACCTCCAGGGTACACCTCAATCCCGGTCAAACTCAGTCGCATGGACACATTACAACTGTTTGGAAAACCAGACACTGCAGGGAGAAAAATAAGCTTCGAAATCGTATCTGCAGCTACAAAGATTGTTCTGCAGCACATAGGCATGCCATCGCAACAATCAAACACAGAATGAACATCCCAAAAAATAACACAAACCAACCTAGATGGTCATCTAAAACTTGTGGCTTCGAGAAGATGCGTTACAGTTTTATCTTGCCCAAAATTCAGCTATTTAAGAGAAGGTTAGAAGAACACTCCCGCTATACATGTCATTGTTCAGCCTATAGCATTTCATAATATCCATCTGCGCCGATGTTCATTTCACAAGCATCGTCATGTGATGAAGAAAATAGCTGAATCATGGAAGTTGCATAATTCACCACCTTGAATCTACCAATATAAATGTTTGTATGTGTGTGTTTCTTTTTGCACGGCAAAGGCTGGTATTAAACCCCTTTTGCCATCTCTCCGTGCTCAACCTCAAAACTACCAGGGAAATAACATCTGAGTGCCCAACTTGTCTGCATTTTTTATCAAACAAACCATTTACATTCGATGATCTGCTAAATATCCATGACGGCAAAATTCACTAATCAAAGCAGCCCCAAGGTAAGATGTTAGAACAAAATTCCCACAAATCATATTAAGGGCCGCTGCTTCCTGGCCAAATCCCATACAAGCCCACAACTGACTTCTCTAAAAAAAAACAAAAAAAAAAACGTGGTAGCCATGCAATGAACCGGCCTCTTTCACTGTTCAATGCAGTCTGCTTGCTTACTGTTGGGTTCGGTGATAACCTGGAATCATATTGCATGCCTTCCAGTATTACAACGTCGCAGTTCCCAAATATGGAAATCGAATTTAACCAATTCAAGCAATGAAGGGCAATCTGCCCCACTTTTTGTTGGTTATTCATCTCCTTCCACATTCATCTGGAGATCAATACAAGTTTTTTGCAGCACAACTTCTATCCCATCTTTTCACCCTATCAACATGGTATAGCAATAAATGTTTTCCCCTCATCACTCATCATCCAGTCTTATCCCATGGCTTCACTGGTAGCCACAAACAGAGAATATAAGCAAATTTCTCCAGCTGTCTGTAGCTCCCTGAAAGAGAGCAGATTTATTGTCTTACTTTTTCTGTCCAAGAAGGCTGCCAATAATGTCTAGTATTAACAAACACTGAGAGACATGCAATTTTCATTCCCTTTTTCAGACTGATAATAGCTGTTAAAGAACTCACAAAGACAAGATAGTGTCTGACCTGACAAAGCTTCGGCGCCATGATTTGATGATGGATCAAAATAGGGTACCTAAAAGCAGAGAGAGAAGGGGGGCAGGGGACGGATAGCATTAGATACTCTGTATAAACTTCTTTTTATAACAAGTCTATCAAAGACAGTAGGCACATTAATAAGCATCCAAACTATTCTGTTAGCACTAGCAACAGATTCAATCCCAACAGATAAAGGTTTCTTATTCAATACAATTTCACAACTATTGCTGGTTGCCAGACGCAAGCATAACTATGACGTGCCTCGAGCTTCAATCATTTTATCAAAATGTCAATATTCTATTCATCTTTAGACAAGGTTATCATCAAAGGACTGCAGCTGAAAGATAACATGAAAAGCCAGAAATTCTAGCAAAAGAACAATAAATAAATGGAAGCACACTCCATTTCAAAATTCTCATAATCAATTTTTCTTTGGCTATATTAGCCATTCTATTGTAAAATCTTTTACCCAGCATTACAGATCTTTTATTTTAGTATCTATGAAGCATAATACTTTGACCCAATATTAAGCTTACAACATGTACACATCACACAAGTTCGCATATTAACATACACAGAGGCACATGCATATAAAATATAGAAGCTAAAAGTCATGATGCACCAGTCAACATCGATATTTAAAATGGTAAATATATGATTGACACTCACCATTAAATAAAGCAGATCCGTTACTGCCGTAAAATCACGTGGCACGTCAGTGTCAATCCAATAGGCTTCACATGCACATGCTAGAAAAAAATTACTTGCTTCCTTCTCTAGAAAAGACTAAATGACACAAATAAGGAGAATCATGTTGGCAGCTATTAGCCTTCCAGATGAATCAAACACAGTCCAAGCCTTCTTGTTGGTAAACATCTATTGAGAATAAACACGTTGTCTCACCGACCGTGGCTGGCGAGGAAATGAGAAAGGGCCATCTGAAATTTTCTTGTTATATTTCCCATTAGACCTAGCTTCACGATTTAGAGCGGCAACTGAAGTAGCTGCAAAGGCCCCAAAGTCAACACCTTACCATAAACCAGAAATGAATAATGATCTAACATAAATGAGTGTGTGACTGTGCACACAACCACAAAACAAAAGCATCTACATTATAGCTCACAAAATTATATAGCATGCATGAAGTAGACATAACTGCTGCCATAATCCTGATTTAGACCAAAATACATCTACAAGAGGAGAAAGTGATCAAGTTCATATATTAGTAACTGGTTTTAAAAGTCCAGTTAATGATCACTCATGAAACTTCAAGAAAGAGCTTGATAGCAGATATGGCACCACATGAGATCCCATGACCTGATCTTACTTAGAATATGTTAACAATATCATAGGCAAAAAAAAAATAAAAAAATAAAACAAGGGCGATGAGAAACCCCATGTGAGCACTTTTCAATTGTCACATTCAATTATGATTTAACAAATTGGCATAGATACCAATTCAGGACCGAAATCAAAGATAAGTTTTTCTTGATCCCATAATCATCCAGCCCTCTAAGATACATCTTTGAAACAAACTTGTAAAAGAGAAAATTATAGAAATTCTGAAATGTTGGAAATTTAACAGGGATTTTTATCGGTTGGAATATAAAGCAATGGCATTCCCATCTAGTCTAAATTATTGCTTAAAACAAAGTAAGAATATCAATCAAGCACCTTGATTTAATCCTAACTGGTTCCTCAAATCTACCCCATCTCTGGCAGCATGGAGCAGTCGATCCATGGTGTGACCGCCAAAACTCTCATTGGTGCTGCCAAGCCTAAGGGAAATCCAATCCTCGGTAGGGACAGGAGTAGATACAGGAGGCTGGTGTACCAAGTCAGGCTGCAGATGTTGAGTTGGGAGAAATGTTTGTAATGAGGGGTCCTCACTAACAAATCTCATTGGATTATCAACCAAGCCAACATCCATATCAACATTGGAATCACAGGCCAAAGAATCTGGGACTTCACTGCCAGAAGTTATAGTTGGCGTTGATGCCAATATGCTACCATTCATTGGAGCAGCACAACTAATGGAAGAATGCTCCAGATCAATAAAAGCATCTGATACATCTGAGTCTGTATTAAACAGTTGGAAATGGGCACCAGCTTGAGTACCAGAAGAATAGGACCAGCTGGACATCCCAACATCATTCACACCTGTATCAAAGAGATCAAAACAAGAATCAGCACCTGCATCAAGTGCTAGATCTTCCAAGTATGAGTCTGCTATTCCAGGATTGGCAACCAATGAAGAACAACTCCCATCTACTGGGCAAGTATCATAGACGGTTTCAGGAGGAACTAGATTGACAATCTCTTCATCAGAATCGCTAAGAACAATGATGTCAACATTCCCTGATGGCACAAAACTACCATCGTTTATTGCAAGTGTTGGGTCAAAATAATGACAAATAGAGTTGATCTCATTGACATTACTGGGAGATATTTCAACATTCCCCCTGTAATCCTGGTTTATACTTGGGTCCTCTTCGTATTTGCTACTTCCAGTGGTGCTACTGCTCATTGTTTTTGTCCTTTGCCCCTGATTCACAATATTTCCCTCAATTTGATTCTTCGAGGAACAAGAGGTAAGCTGATGTTTTCTTCCTTGCATCATTCCACCGAGATTACTCTTAATTCCGATGTTAGGACTACCATGTGCTTTCAATCCATCTCCCTTCTCAATCTGCCTTGAAATTTCATAACAGGAAGTAACTTCATCCATAAAAGCACAAAGAGAACCATCAGGAAAATGCCATTGCCCAAGATCACCAATCTCAACTTTGGTCTTCGCAGTCCAGGAACCATCAGGTTTCACCTCAATCTCAGTTATGTCTTCTTCACAATGACCCATCTATACCAATAAGCATACATACATTTGCTCTTGTTAATCTTTTGATGGCGATTTAACTAGTACAAAAAAATTTAAGATATTAAGTGTAGGAACTACCATCGTCGTAATGCGGTTGAAGTAAGGATCAATGACAATATCCTCCAAGGAGTAGTTTTTAAGACAAATGGGACACTGCCACTGCAATTGCAGAACACTTCTTACTTAGATGTATAAACTTGTGAATTAAATACAAAGCACAAATCATTATGATAGATCACTTGCCTTGCGCGAGCGTTGATTTAGTTTCACAAAAGTTTCAAGATCAAAACAGCCCATGTGAACACAAGGTTTAAATCTGCCAGCAATCTTCATTCTAGAGCCACTCATCTACCATAGAGACAAGTTCAGTAAAAAAAAAATACTGATGGACCCCAAACCGCAAGAAAAAAATGTACAATGAAATGTGTGTTATTCTCAATCACCATTGAACCAATTTTGTGTGCCATATTTACAAACTATAATCACATGTTAACAATGGATAAGACAGAAAAAGATATTAGGACTTCTTATAAACAATTGTTATCCTACCAAAACACAAACATCATCATGCACAAAGAATGCACCAGATACCCACCCTTGGAATTATGCTAGATCAAAAGACAAATGAATATTCTGCAAATAATCACAAAAAGTATCCATATCATGGCCAAATGAAACTTCATGGCATGTGCTAAATACATTGAGGAACAGAAATACAGAAAAGATAAGTCTTTACTCACAGGACAGCGGAGATTAACAGTAATTGCTTCTGCAATCACCTCCAGATCGCTATCACCATCTTCGTTTGAGGCACCCATCCCACCACCAATGCAACGACAAACACGAGCAAGTGCCTCTTCAAAAGGCTCACCATCTTTAGGAATCAGGTTGAGAACCTTTGGTGGTAAATTGGCCAGTAGAGGAAAATCATTTAGTGATATATAACTCAGAACACAGTGTTTCAATGGATCTAAGAGTGAGAGGAAGAGCAGATGGGTGCAAACAAATATATACAAAACAAAATTAAGAAGCTTAAGGAAGACCATTTTTATTAAGCCACTGGTTTGCTATACTTTGTTTGCAGGCAAACAAAGCTGGCAGTAATATAATGTTCCATCAAAATTGATTCTAATGGACATAAAGATCAAAGAGATGACAAGTTCATTTGTCCCAACAAGAAAATCATATGAAAGAAAGGTGGGAATACCTGTTCAACGGTTTGTCGCTTTACGAGTCTAATGCCAAAGCAGAAAGCACGAGAATCACATCCAGATAAAGAAACTCTATTGATTCCCTCTCCAATGCATGATTTGATCTGATATCAGGAGCAACAATGTTAAGTTCCATTATGCATGTAATGAATGAATGCAAGAATTTAACTCTAGCACTGTATCTAATCAAATACAAAGATACATAAGAAAAAGGACACAAATAATGCTGAGTAGGATATTAACACTTAAAATCATCTTATGAAAAGAGAAGAGGGAAAAGACTCACTAGGGCACCATCATCACGGCCACTAGCACCCAGAGATTGTGATCCCGGTCTATTAAGCGTTCTCACAGGCATACCTGCATTTAAAGAATGTATAATTGTCAACTGGGATTTTGCATGCTGTTTGAAAGACGGGCAAAAAAAAAAATCCTAGATATAAGGCTTCAGGATATCAACTCTATAGGCTTGTCAGCCAGCACATTAATACAAAATAAACCCACTCGCTTTAGTCCGAGCAATGGGCATGCTCAGCAAACAATCCCAAAACACCTATTTGGCCTCTTTTGCATAGTGAATATCAGACCCTTAGACGGGTTCCTTATGCAACAAGCTTAGCAGACCAAGTTATTGTGAAAGGTACTAAATCTTCTCTGTTAAATAAATACATAATCATTCACTAGCCACCTTATGACCTTAACCTAACCAAAATTAATTGTTTGAGCCAAGGTGCTGTGCCTGATAAACCCTATCACGATAATAAGCTCCTCATGTAATGCATCCACATTTATCAGTTATTGTTTATGATAAAACACTAGTTAGTCTAAGGATTCTATCCAAGAGAGAACCCTCATGGGTTGCAACAGCAACATGCAATTCATCCACTTCATGGCCAAGGAAAGCCTAGCCATTATTCAGTTATTAAACATTATAAGCCTGCCTGGAGGACAGCCCTGATGCTTAACCAAAGTTTCGCCAGCATAAATTAGTGTAACAAAAGAAACTGTTCAGCTCATACAGATGATTCTATAACACCTGAGAAAGGTCATGAAGCTGCTGGTGTGCCAATTAATGCATAATGGAAAAAGATCAAGTTTGCATACCATTAACCTGTAAATCTGCATGCAGAGGCCACTGCATCCTAAACAAAATTTTATCGTTGAGAAGCATGCACCAAGCCTACATGAAAATAGCTAAAGAGTGTAAATTTATCTGTATGCGAAGAACTCTGGGTGCACGATCCCCTTTTTTTCAATAGTGAACATTCTAAAATCAATACACCATTCAAAAAAAAAACCAACCTGAGCGTCATATTCACAATTCTTTAGTAGGTGTTGATCTGATCTTGTCAACTGAAATGTTGTTTCCACATTCTGCAATGTGTTATTACTGGAGAACATTGAAAAAGATCAGAATATAATGATTGCAAAAACACATGAACGAATAAACTGAGAAAACAAGGGAGGTAAAATTGGCATGTGAAAAAAAAGGAGCCACAACCAAAAAAACAGCATTGCAAAATTATAGTGATAATGCTAATAAAATCAATTCCATGGCTCATTACTTTTTGTAAAGTGCTAGGCTTAAGTGAACTTTCTATTATTTTCCCACTAATGTTTCTTTGATTAATGATTAGATAGCATAATTTTCCCCCATTACCAATCCCTCTACATGGTTGCAGCACTTTAATCTAAAGTTGTTGGGGGAGAGGGAAGGAGGGACGGAACTCACCCATCCATTGAAATATTTGAACTCGGTAACTTCACAGGAAATAACAAATATGCCACCGTAACCCAGAACCTGTCCACGGGAAAATGTTAAATAGCAGTACCCTTTGTTTGCAAATCATATCTAAAGAAATCAAAAGTAAAAGGTTGGAAACAACCATGAATCATCAACATTAATCCATAGCACCTATGGATAATGGTCATGCATCAATTCTTACAAAGGAATCAGTATGGTCAAACAAACAATAAAATGAGGATCCACTTCATCAATTGCTGGAAAGGGGTAACATGACGGGTGAACTTCAGTCGATACTGACTCAATAAGCATGTAAACTAGCTGCATTCCAATTTTCCCAACTGAGCAAACTCAATTCTACAACCAAAAACTAATATAAAGTAACAAGGTCCATTGGCATATCCAATACAATCATTCACACTAAATCTGAAATGCACAATATTAAAATGGTGTTTGATGGGCATTCTGACCAACTCAAAGTATGTTCTTTCTTTATAGTCACCACTGCTAAATATTTGTATCAGATGTTTAGACTCACTTCTAAAGTTGAAGTTCTTTGATATCCTCAAATAAAAAAACAGCCATAAAACACACAAATCAATACTCATTTTTGGTTATATCACTTAGATTCATACATGCATGTGAATGTGCCTCTGTAGATATACATTTATATGAAACTACCATGCATGTTGAACATGCAAAGACCCACAAAAAGAAGATCAGTGGTCCACGAGGAATTTCTCATGGTAAATTATCATGTCACGAGTGAAAACAGCTCCTGAACAAATCTCGGTCCTGTGACATCCAAACAATTGGCTTAAAGCTGATAATATATGCAAAGGCACACATGTTTGAAATAATAGTTTGCATGCCTTTTTGGTTTTATTATACCATTTTGTTCTGTGAAAATGGAGACACTTTTTGCTAGGTGAAAATAAAGAGTAGATTCACTTCACATTCTATATCAGAACTACTATTTAGTTTAGAAACATTGAAAGCAATAATTAAATATAACGAGTTCAAAGTCACATCAATATACAGAACAATCATGATCTTATGATAAACAAATATAGGGAAGAACAACCACTGTGGACCCAAAGTCATTTACATGTACATACATATTTGAAGACACTAAGCATGCATAAGAGGAAAAAATGATGAAGCCCGTAATTAACAGACTAATTAGACATGATTCATTGGGAATATACATGTATGACTGCAAAATAATGACTATAAAATACATACGGATCTGCTCGTTCAATTCGACATGTTTCACAGTAAAATACAGGTGGATGTTCACTCTCCATAGGGATCTCTGTAAAAATGACACAACTAATATGTTGCTGTACTTGACATTTTGAATCTATACACTGCAAATAGAAAAGGCCTCAGTGAGAATTTGAAACAAGACTCCACACTTTTACAAGGGAAGCAGTATAAAATAATCAGGGCATTGCAAATGCTCCAATCCTAAGGTTAAGCGTAAGACATTCAACTTCAGAGTTACTTTCTCTTCCTGCTAAAGCTCAAAGATAATAACAAAGAACTAAATCTAAAACGAAGTATGACTACAGAGTTCTTCCACAGTTCATCCAACCCAGAATAGAATATGACCACTATGTTTGACCTGACCTGTATCATGAACTCGGTAGGCAGCGAACTTCCACAAGGACAACGAATCATCTTCCCTGGTGTATTGAAATCTTCAACTTCTTCTGTGACACTCATAATATCTAAGCCATTTGAAGCCCTGGCTGCTAAATCTGATGCATCCATTAACTGCATTTTTCTGGGTAAAATAATTGGTTTAGCACACAGCATGTGAACAAAAAATAAGGGGAAACAACACTATTTTCCAGTATGTAGACGGGTAAAATATAGTTTTAGAAGACACGCTACAGAACAACTGTCAGGATTTCATGAACATAACATGAAAATAGAAAAAAGCACCTGTAAGCATCATCAATTATTTTCACTACAGCTTCCTTTCCAATCTGTTTTTTCCTTGCTAAGCGGCGAGCAGAGCAAACTGCACAAAGTTTTCACCCATGTATAGCAACATTTATCAAGTTGAGTTAAACTCTGTCAAGGCATGTAAACAAAGAGTTATGACTTTGATTCTAAACAAGAGAGAACCAATTCTCGACAGTAGAAGGGAATATTCAATTTCCTACAAAGGCACAAAAAACACTTCTGGAGAAAAAAAAGACAACCCACAGGCTGATTCCCCTGTTGATGGACACCGCTCTTGACTATCAGTACCAAAGGTGAACGATAACATTCTATTGAAGACAACAAAATTCTATGGTAACTCACTTTCATCGTCCGAAAGCAAACCTATAACTCTGTCCATTAGATCCTGCACGGAAAGAAAAATAAACACCAGAGAAAACAATCGTGATTGAAAATGCAGGGAAAAAGAAAGAGAGAGACCATGCATAATTATTGAGCCAACAAGTTAGATATAAAATAAAATTTTCATAGAATAAAAAGCCTGCAAATCTTTGCACAAACAGTTACAGAATAAAGGCATAGAAAAAAATGACAAGAGAAAAGCAGAATACCTGCTTCTTCCCTTGCTTTGAAAGACCCAACAGAGATAAAATCTCCTTAAGCTCTTTAATTCTAAAATATGCCAACTTTTCCTACAAGTTAAGCATATAAACATCATTAGCACACTTACATACATGCATGCATACATTCACACATACACATACACGCACGCGTGTATAAAATAACTAAATAAAATTCATTTCGATCACAAATATTTGTCAGCTCGAAATTTACATTCAAACAAACCACACTTAATCCAAGCTAAAAAGCAAACACAGTGATTATCATACTAAACTAGTAAATTACTAATTACCTTGCAGCTAGCCATCGAATCCATCTCCATTGGCACAAAAAACTCTTAAAAGCAACAACAAAACCCCACAATTCAGCCCCCAAACCATGAAATCACTAAAAAAAAAAAAGGGGATAGTTAAAACAAATTGACTTACCTTGACTGTAAATTGAAAGGAACAGGAAACTTGGCACCGATTATACTAAGCTAGGGTCTCTAGTCTAGTGATCGGTTAAGGGCGATGACTTTAAAATGTTTAGAGATAGGGAGAGGAAGGAGACTGGTCTTCAATTTGCAGTGACAGATGGTTCAGGTGGTTGCCAGATACAAGAAGAGCGGATTTGAAACGCTTATAAATATCATGTTTTGGTGTTGGGGTATAAGTCCGGGATGGGATTTGCTGCATGCAGGAGTAGCGACCGAGGGTGGCGTGGAGGTATGTGATTTGTTCATAATTTTTTCGCAAATGACTGCGCGACAGCTCGCCGGAATTTGTGAGTTAGTGAATGCGAGAAAAACTAAAAAACCATTTTCGTGGATTCTGCTGACGTTGGCAGTGTCTTTTCGGCGTGGCAGCCAAATATTGTACTATCGGTTTGCATTGACTCGTGGCTCAACTGCCGATGTAAATTTAGTATTAGGTGAGATACCTTTTTCATTTGCCCTCTCGCGACTCTCCAGTCTTCGGTTGTAAATTTTATTTCCAGCGTTTTCATTTTATATTTTGTAATAATTAACAGTAGCATTAAACAAGGATTAACCTCTCACTGCGCTGCACCTTTATATCGGCTCGTTATACACCGTCTATAGCGTTGTTCATGTGGTGGATTTTCCTTCTAGATCCCTTTAATTTTGACTTCCTTTTATTTTGGTGATTGAACTTTATTTCCTTTTAATATGATACTTATAAGCTGTGTTGTCATTTTATTTTCTACCTATTGCAGTTGATGATATCCTAAAATTCAATATATATAAATAAATAAATTTTTAGTATTTGAAAGAGTGATTAATTAATATTCACGCGTTAAATTTTTTTTAATCTAAAAAACTTTAGGTTTACAACAAAAATTTTAAATAATTATAAAAACAGTCTTCATCGAGAGATTTAAAGACCCTCCTGAAATGATAAAATCAATAAATTTATAAAAAAAAAATCAAATAACTTAAAATAGTTTTAAATTTTATGAACAAAAATATTTGTCAGTAAACTTTAAATTTAACGATGCTAAAAAATTTAAATATTTTTATTTTATAAAATAAAAGGTTTTAAAATTTTTAACTTGATAGTTCAAGAAATATTTATATTATTTAAACCTTGTTATTTTCATATAAATAAGAAAATTGAAATTCCTCAGCTTTAATGAAAATTAAATATCTATTACATATCATTTACGAGATAATAAAGCATGGTATATCCTTTAAAAGACCTTGTATGAACTTATAAGTACAAAAAAATCATTACTCCGGTGTATACAAATATTTTAGATGGAAAGGTATGATAGTTCTTACATCTTCTATATTTATATTGTGGAGGATTGATGATCAAGTATAAAGTCTTGAAAATTGATAATGTTTGAGTTTTTTTTGTTTGATATGTTTTTCAAACCATGCTATCTTGGATTTAGCTGATTAACAAGTTCAAATATTTTAGATTTTATATGTTTGTCAAATCTGTATTGTTTTGGGCTTTGTTTATTGTTAAATTTAAATGATTTTGATTTGTCATATTTATCGCATTCATGTTATCTTATACTTAATTGACTGCCTCTAACATGTTTACTGGATCTGTATTATTTTGGACCTAGTTGAATTTCAAATTTATGTACCCCAAATCTAATATGTTCGTCAAACTTGTATTATATTAAACTTGTTTGGTTGTTAAATTCAAATGCAATGAACATCACTCATCACTGAACCTAAATCTAAATACATTAAATCTAGCATGTTTTCAAACTCATGTTATACTGGATTTAATCAATTGTTAGGTTCAAATAAATATGACTAGTTATTAAGTTAAAACATTGAAAATTAATATATTTATCAAACTTATCTTATTTTAATTTTACTTATTATCAAATCCTAACATTTTAAATCTGGCATATTCACCATATCGAAGACTCATATAAGAAAGGTCAACCCATCATATGCTACCACTAGTAAAAGGTGATAAAAATATTATGAGAACAGATGTGTCATCAATTTTACTGATATATATATATATATGTGTGTGTATATATATATATATATATTCCTGTCATGTTAGAGAAATAACCAAGCAAACAATGACCAAAACCGACACTAACAAGCACTGGTGGTCCTTTTCTCGTATCTACTTTTAAAAGATGCGCAAAGCTACTCTCTAATCCCTCAATGTCTAATTTTCTCATGTATTGTCCCTGCATTTTTTTTAACTACTGTAAACTTTATTTCTGTACTTCTTAATTTTTCGATGCCGAGATACGAGAAATAAAGCTCTTATAAAAGGGGAGGGGGGGGGGGTTTCATTACCACACTACAGCTACAAAACATATCAATCTTTATGCTGATAGGTTCATTAAACGAGGGACGACAAGAAAGTAAGTTCACTAAACTTTATGTTTTTTTATAATAAGTTCATCTTGAAAATAAAATTATCTTATGATATAAGGACTAACATGCAACTAACGTGATAAGAATTATGCAAGCCCGCAACTTATTTAAAAAGAAAAAAGAAAAAAGAGTCCCTTGCCTCGTTGTTTAGGACTGCGAGCCTGTTTGCTCCTGGCCACGTCTTCATCTATTTTGTTATTAAAATATTATACTATCTACGAAACCATTTGTTGTCACGGGTAACAAATTTATCAACTGCCATGCTCATATATTCCCAGGAAAACTAAAATTAAAAAGGGCTAGCTTGAAAACAAGGAGGAACTTCCAGTGATGGAGAGCAGGCAACATACTCCTGATAGAGAAAAAACTGTAACATATTTCTCTGATTTTTTTTTAACCAAGATTGGAGATGACTCACAACTGTAATTAATGACACGGGACGCTGTTATAACTTCATTTACCTCCTTATATACTGCCAGGGAATTTTTTGAAAAACCCCACGTATAATTATGTCATCCTCAACAAAATAAGCCACTTTATAGATGTCAAGCAGTCCAGGTCGAGCATAACTGCCCCCGTGTTGTTAAAAAAAAATAATTGAAAACCAAAAAGTTATCTCAAAACCGTTTCTTTCACTCCCAGAGGGCAGAGGGCAGAGAGCAGAGAGCCATGCCCATTGCCCCATTATAGTCTTTCGCGCCATGGACGACGAGGCAAGCGGCAGAAGAGGAGAGGTCCTGTTCTTGGTGGGTTTTTTATGCAAGCAAGCTGATAAATCAATCTGGTTAATGAAATATCCTTCAATGGTCTCTCGTTCTCCACGAAGCCAAGAACACGAGGGTCGTGATGGTGATGCCTCTTCACTCCCCGTGGGTAAAGTCATCGTCGACCCTCTCAAAGGTCTTAAAGGCAATGATGATGATAACTCTGCTACCGAGGTTAAAAGGATGTAATTTTTTAGTCTGTTTTTTTAGATACGTCCAAGTTTATGTCTTATGGCTTTGTGTTTTTTTCTTGCACGATTTCTTTTTTGGTTTGATGGTTTATTTACATTGCGTGGCTTGGTTAAGGGTGATATTGTGCTGCAGCATGACGAGAATGCATGTGATTTTGTGTTGGTTCTTGTTCTATTTTGTTGGGTTTGCACATTTTACAATTTCTTTTGCTTACTGTATTTCATGAAAAATAACTCTTTAATGGAATATAGCATTCCTTCGCAGTTCATGTCATTTTGGTTTTCCTTGTCTGTAATGTTATGGATTGTGTTGCTAAGGGTTTAATGAATTTTACAAACGAGAATTGAATCTCTTGTCCTCGAACTTAATATTTCCGTCGATTTTCTTCCGATTTTCATTTCCAGGAATTGTGGGACCGCAAGTTAGAAATGATGGCTTCTTGTTCTAGCTTGTTGGGGAATCCGACCGGTGATGTACTGATATTTGCTCATAGGAGGCCAAGCACACTGACACAATATTTAACATGGTTCGGCAAATCCGCCTACATGCACGGGAGAAGCCATTATATTATGTAGGGAGAGAACAATATTTACAACAATAGAGGAGGAGGAATCATCCTCTCTTGTAGCAACTCTCAACCTCACTCTATTTATCTCTTTGCAGTGCTGCAATGGCAGCTACTGCTTGCTGCCTTTGGCAGCACACTCTCTCCTACATCTCTCACATCTTTGGCTCTACTACTTCTCTCTCATTTTGCTCTCTTACATATGCCTCTATTTATAGGCATTCATGGAAGCTATTCTTGGTTTGTTGTCAACAATGGTGGCTACCAACTCTAACTCATTCAACAATGGTGGCCACCAACTCTAACTCATTCAACAATGGTGGCTATCAATAGTCAATGGTTGGTGTCATCCATTTGTTGCACATGAAATGGCAACCAACCTAACAATCACCCCCTTTGCCATTCATGTGGGGCAATTGTCTTCTTTCTTCAACACAAGCTTGCATCTTGCAGTTCTTCCAAGCTTTCCATTTTGAGAGCCTTTGTGGCCAAGTTTACAGGTACTTACCAAACCTTTCAATTATCAGAGTAATCTAAGCACACCTTTTCTCACACAAAAGGATCACTATAACCAGATGGTCTTCCACATCACATCTGAATAGTGTAAACGCTTGTCTATGGAACAACATTCCCATTCGAGCGTGCTCGGTCCGGAATGATTCATCAAGCCTCACATCAAGGCTTACAACACCCCCTCAAACGGATATTTCAAGTGCGACAGTCATTATTTGAGCATCTCAATATGATCACAAGCTCACCACTCTTCCAAGAGTTTACTCATCCAGGAGTTGCGTCTGCCCTCTGTTTCACCCTAGAAACCACGCCTTACTTCTCCACGAGTCTCCTACTTTTAGTCTCAAGAGTCCAGGTAGCTTTCCACCTTTAACCATGGGGGCAGCCCATAAAAGGTTGATCCATATCTGTCTTCATACTCTGAGTATTACAATGCCATTACCGAGCCCACCACCTTGACAAGAGTCAACTTGTTCCCGGAACCTGCGCATGCCCTTCTGCTCCTTCATAGCAGCCGCGTCTTAATGCTCCACAAGTCATCCACTTATTGTCCAAGGCAAATGTCTTCTAGCTCATTGATCTTTAGCATGGGGGCAATATCCATGAAAGTCAATCCTGCATTTATCTCCATACTCATCATAGCCCTTTCATTGGCTATCCATCTGTCCACTCATACCTAGCCATCACATTGGCTCTGGGGCGTTCTGAACTGGGCTCCTTTCACGGCCCTCACACCTTCTCCTGAGGTGTCTCCGCTCGTCGTCATGCGGCGGTCTAATTATAGGCTTTTCTCATAGCCCTCACACCTTCTCTTTAAGGTGTCTTCGCCTTTCATAGGCGGTCACATCCTTCTTCAACTGAGATGCTTCAAAGTGGCTCCATAAATTCTCTACCACCATGTGGACTATGGGAGAGATCACTGCCACTAATTACATAGAAAGAGAAAGTTGCGGTATACTCCTCGCAATCCTCCACCTCAATTTCTATGTTTGGAGCTTCTACGCCTTTTCTGCTTAACAGCTCCACCCACACCAACTCCCTTTGGTGTCTTCGCCTTTCATCATAGGCGGTCGCCTTTTATCACAGGCGTTTGCACCCCCTCAATTAGGTGCATCTGCAACAGCTCACCCTTCCATCTTTACATGCATTGAAAGGTCCTTGTTTGTTGCCTTTATCAAGAGCACAAGAGACTTCTTGTTGTACAACTTTTTCATACAGTCTCTGCTTTGAGCTTCATCTGGGAACTCTTCTTTTCCTTGCACCTGTTGTCTCATTACAGTACCTCGTTGGATCCTCCGGGTACTCCTACACAATCTTCGTGTGCTCTCGTGCAATTTTGGTTCTCCAGATTTCTCCCTATTCCTTGCTTATGTTTGACAGCAGCTCATCCTGTCACAACATCTATCCAAGTCAAAATAGGGTGTCAATCTTTATCCTTTTGCTGTATTTCTCTTCCATTATCAGGGTCTTCATCAATTCTCCCCTCGAGAAATTACAGTCACCGAATCTAACTTTCTTGGAGAAATCATCACTTCATCAGATCCTTGATCATACGGAACCCAACTGTTCCTTTGTGCCGTCATCCTGCTAGTCTTCAACAGTTTCATAACAAACTGTCACATATACGAAAATAGTACCGTATGGATAATCCTTCCACTAAGCAAGTTCCCAGGAAAGATTGGAGGGGTCACAACGGTCCCGCTTAAAACCCAATCTCCTAGACAGAACTTCTTAGGCCATATCTATCCATCGTACTGTCTTTCCGTATATACAACCATTTGCTAGCCTTGTCGCGGCATTTCTTTACAAGTGATCTGGGGTATCCTTGTTTTATACCTGATTTCTCAACATCTGGTGAGACTACCAGTGCTCAGATTCGTCAAGATTGGTCTTCATCAAATTTCACTCTCCACCTCAAATTGTCCACATGATCGGGTGTTTAGAGTGTCCCAATTTTACCTTCCCTTAAGGCAATTAAAATTCCCCACGTAATAGTTCATCGCATGTAATTGGGCAAACATGTGTGATTTCTTCTTCTTCAGCTCCATCGACCACCATGATGACCATCATATGCCTCCTGATCGGGCAATCTCTCTTTAATAATTCATCACTGCCATTTCTGATCTCAATCTCAACGATCTAACCGTACCATTGCATCCGGAACGATCAAATTAGCTGGAAACAAGTCTGAAATCATCCAAATCGCACTTCAGACGGCTAAGATTTGATCAAAACAATTTTGGCCTGTTTAACGGCCCAGATTCAATCTTAGAACCGGTTGCACGTAGCCTCCGCCACACAGAATCCTATCCCTCAGCTCGGCTCAACTCGGCTCGGCTCGGTGATGGTGACATGGCCGAGGGACCCACAACGATGACGTGGCGCTGACTGGTGCTGACGTGGCATGGTTGACGTGTCTGATGACGTGTCTGATGACATGTCGTTTTGACTTGTCAGAGTGCTGATATGTCAAGTGACGTGTCTGCTGACTGTGCAGAACTGCTGACGTGGCTGATGACGTGGACAGCCAACCCCCGCCGACGCGTGCGACGGTTTCCGACGTCCGATTTCGACGCGGTTTTCACCAATGGCTTCGTCTCTTCCTCCTCTACACAATTGTATGGTCAAAACACAATTTTGACAACTTTCATTTTTGAGCAAAATCAAACATCACGTTAAAACCATGTGCTCTGATACCAATTGTTGGATTACGGACACCACATATCTCCACATTGGTATGATATTGTCCACTTTGGGCCTAAGCCCTCATGGATTTGCTCTTGGGCTATACCCAAAAGGCCTCATACCAATAGAGATATTTGTCCATCCTTATATACCCTTGATTCCTTATATACCCTTGATCCTCTCCATTTCTAACCAATGTGGGACTTTGGTCGCATACCCAACAGTCCTTTGTCTTTTCACGGCAGATTTTTCCATGGTTCTCAAGGTATGCGCTATGAGGCCATGTGTCAAATTTATTCGGTATTCTTCCCTCCACAAACAGCTTTCCCATAACACAACGAAATTTCACCAACTTGTTCGGTTTCCCAGGTTCAATTGCCAAAACTGAAAGTGTTATATGAGCTATGTTGGGTATACGACCAAAGTCCCACATTGGTTAGAAATGGGGAGGATCAAGGGTATATAAGGATGGACAAATATCTCCATTGGTATGAGGCCTTTTGGGTATAGCCCAAGAGCAAATCCATGAGGGCTTAGGCCCAAAGTGGACAATATCATACCAATGTGGAGATATGTGGTGTCCGTAATCCTTACAAGTGGTATCAGAGCCATACCCCGGAGTTAGCCATGATGGATGAATTCTCGGAATGCCGAACAAAAGGTGGTGGGCCCTAATTAAATCACGATGTAATCCATGGATCAGCTCTATTGGATAGGCGGTGTGCTCCGGATGCTTCATGGACGTGTCCTGATCTCAACACGGTGAAGAGGAGTTGACCTACAAAGAGCAAAAAACTCTCAAAGTCAGGTAGTACTCTCCGGTACTTCATGGACGTGTCCTAACCCCAACACGATGAAGTAGAGAGAAGTAGAGAATGAAAAATTCTGGTTGGCAGAGAGTGGATGGATAAATGATCGTTTGAGGAGAGGCTCGGTGGTCCTTTGTTCGAGGGAAGGATTGTTGGGTATGCGACCAAAGTCCCACATTGGTTAGAAATGGGGAGGATCAAGGGTATATAAGGAATCAAGGGTATATAAGGATGGACAAATATCTCTATTGGTATGAGGCCTTTTGGGTATAACGCAAGAGCAAATCCATGAGGGCTTAGGCCCAAAGTGGACAATATCATACCAATGTGGAGATATGTGATGTCCGTAATCCTTACAAGGGCGTGATCAGTAGTAGACAAATAAAGGCTATCATTTATACTAACATCTTTTCTTCCCACTTTCTTACGGATGTTCAATTCTCATTGACCTTGCTTTATTTCCCATTTCAGGTTATCGACAACGACACCGGGAATCATACGAGGCCTATGCCAGGGATGATTATTTTTGGATTCGCTGGACTGTGAACTCCATCAACACACTTGTCAACGTTTGTCACTTGGCTTTATGTGGAGGCACTTTTCTGTTTTGCCATCACTAAATAGATCTGAGATATTTATAACAAGGATTGTTCTGTATAATTGTTTTTGTACTGGGATAAGAGGAAACTATCAATCAAGGCATCATATATGAAAAGGACGAGAAGAGACTGTTGAGAAATGGAGGGGGTTATGTTTAAGCATTTTGAAAAGCAACCAATTGGACATAAAGACAACTGATCCTAGAGACAGACCAGCCCGGACTATGTTTCTTGACCGCTTGATTTCTGCATTTGTGTTTATGCTACCTTTTGGATCTTAGTACCACTGTTGTGTTTGTTTTCTATATATTTATGGTGATCAAATCTCTTTATAGGGTAATGTGTTTCATTTACAATATTCGAGTCATTGTACATGTCCATATTACCAAATGATGCTTTATGAAAGCATCATAACATGTTGCTTTTAGAAGAATGTATGCTAATATGATTCTGTAGATATCCATCCTATTTGTGCAATAGGATTTCGTGACCCATGCAATCATGAATTTGATAAGTCTTGGTACACATGAGCTTAAGATCAACACAGAATATCTTCTGTATATTTGGATATTTGACTTGATAAGCACTATTTGTCTAAATGCGGGTGTTTATAAGACGAGTCGGGTTGCCATGATTATCTCTTTGTTTTCATAGGGTGAAAGTGTTCTAATTTAATTTTCTCAAAGTAATTTGAAGAAATTCCAACAGTACGCTTACCTCTTACCATGCTTAAACATTACAGGCTTTTACTTGTGTTGGTTTCTGTTACGAACTCATCCTTGAACACAATGATAATATGAAGCGTATTGCAGACTCCAAATCTGAGAGGCTGAGAAAGCGATTCGCACGAATGCAGAGACTGGCCAAGAGCTGGCAAATGCCTCCTTTTGATCTCGCTTTTCCTGTATTGGGGTCGCAAGTAAAATTACTCCCTAAATTCCTAGCTGTTCAGCTATGAAAAATACCCGACCCTGCTTCCAACAATTGGCAAAAGCTCTTTCAGCCTTTAGTTGAAATGCAAAAATCTCCCACTGACAGTTTCAAATGCGCATGAGCAAATCTCTTCATAGAATGGTCGTGACCACATGCTCCATGCTAGTTTACCACACGAGTACATCATTTCATCATATGGTTTTCTAAACCATGTCCTTGGATTTCAAAGGAAATTATCCAACTCATCAAAGCCTAACTTCCGACTGCTTAGTGTTCTGAGATTTTACATAATATTGTTTCTTGCAGATTAGCAGCTCTATTTTTTTTACCCATGTTTCTCTACACGGGAATTTGAAGCTCTGTTCATCCTCAATACAGAGCTTGTTCCAAAATTCTGAAAAAAACTATGACTTTGCGTGCTTCTTTTTATTGTTGAACATTTTGAACAGCCCTGGGCAAGAGATATTCCACGAATTGTCACACTAGGGATTACTTTATCATCTTGTAACTATCTTCTTCCCTCCCCTTTCTGAATTGTAGACAAATAAAAAAATTTTGTGACTATTTCAAAAACTTAATAGGCCAAGCTGCCACCAAGATCTTCTTTGGGCTTTATGAAATGCTTGATTTTGGATTTCCTGTTGCTATTTTGTCATTATCTATGTTGAATTTTAGTCCAAAAGTATTTCATCCTCACCTTCTCTGTATCATTGTTACTTTGTCTTTCTGTAGCGTTTTGTGAAAGACATGTTTCAGGACCTCTGTGTCTGCATAAGGGTAGTAATCGAGGATCATATGAACTGAAGCCGGAGTACAAGAAAGCAGGCGAGGAACCAGTGCCTGAAAAGATTATAGTATTGCTGATGAATGACTGCAGAAAGGAACTCTCAGTAATATTAAGTTCTTTCCCCCGAACTACTCTCCTGATGCCTTCTCTTTCTGATGAATTGACGTGAACGCAGGAGTAAGGAAATAATTGGAATTTTTCCTTTCGAAGTTCTGGGTCTTGGACTCTAGTTTTCAGATCAGCAGCTGATGGCAGTTTTGTCAACTTTCTGTAGAGACAAACTTGGCGGCATGTTTCATTCTGCTTATACTGTCTGGTTAAACAGTGTTTTAATTTTGATTTTATTTTTTAGCTTTAAATTATTTTATTTTTTAATCATACTGCAACTAGCCAGCGACCCACGTTCTGTCCTTTTCTGTTCTTTTCTTCTTTCATGGTGGACGCTGGCCCTCCTTGGCTTCTGGATTGCATTTTAGGCCCACGTGGTGAATCTGTAAGCATGATGCCAGTCATCGTAATGTTTGTTTTCCTCGCATGGGTTGCCAAGGTAGATGGTGACGCCTAGCTAAATTATTGCTATGGTTTTTTAATAGTATTAGTATATTTTTTTTACATCCAATTCAATAAAAAATTAATTTAATAATCATTTTTATTTTAATATATTTAATGTTAATATTTTTGACTTTCTTAAGAAAAGTTTAATAGATGAAATAAGATATCCAAATAAATTATTTAAAAATTTATTAAAGGAGTTAAATTAGCTCTCACGTGACACAACACGTCAAAAAGAGCGTTGAGTATTTCCTTCCAAATCTCAACAACTCCACCACACGCTTCTTGCACGGACACTTTTTTAAAAACAATGCTGTAAGGATATTATTTCCATGGCAGAGTAAATTAGGATTAAATAAATAATGTAAAATATTAATTATTAAAATAAACGATTGAAACTGCTTGAAAATCAACTAGAGCTGCATAATTCGTCAATAACCTTGTCACTAACCTCCAGCAAAACCAAGAGCATGGTGTTATTTACAGAGCAGTGGTGCTATGATCATGATTTGGAAATTCCAGAATCTATTTCAAAAAATTATAAAGTCTCTGGATTGAAGTAGATGAATTAAAATTCAATTTTTTTCAATCACTAGTGAATTGCTAAAGCAATCATTCAAATTTTACATTGTTTTCTAGCACGATTTAAATTAGTTGCTTTGACCTGTTATATTAAGTTTACCTAGCCCGTAATGCACCTGAGTCTTTAGCTCTGTGGTCTGCTGCCAGGTTTGCCTTGCAGCCACCCGAGTTTGATTCTTTGTGTGTACCTGCCTGCTATCCTCGCGGTACCTTACTTGTTCACTGAGCTTGCTGAATGTTCAGTGAAACGTGTGGATTAGTTATGGTGCGCGTAAGCTGGCTCGGACACCCCACGTTAATAAAAAAAAAGTTTACCTAGCCGTAATGGTTATATGTTAAATATATATTGATTTCAAAATTTATTGTGTTGGGAAGATAGAAACAAGATTTTCTGATTATGGATTGAAAGCAGCGAAATTCAAATCAAATAAAAAAACTTTTTTTATATATATAAAAAAAAGCTTGAAAATACTATGATCGATCACAGATTTTAGAATGAAACTACTTCAAGAAAGAAAGATAAAAGTTGGAATGTATGGTTGAGGTTAATTATTAGCCGTGACCTATCATGCATTTTTCTCCATTATAAGTGGAGGGAAATTCATGGTAATAAAAAAGAATCAAGACGCTTACTTATTTGATTTTTTAATAAGACGGCTGCTCTCTCTCTCTCTCTCTCTCCATGAATTCTCCATCTACCATCTTTGACCTCAACAAACCATTCCAACCTTGACATTAACAACGCTCTTACATCCAAGACGTGTGCTCACCACGTCGTCGTTTACTCCCTCCTTTATTTCCATGAGAACCCAACTTAGATTCCTTTCTCTGTCTCTTCAATCTCTCGGAAACGAATAACCCTTTTTTCCTCCCATCTCTCTTTTGATTTCTGGGTTTTAACTGTAATATTTGAATAAGAGGTATGGCATCATAAAGTTTTTTGCTTTCTTTCAGTTTTAGATCTTTGTTTCTTACGGTTTCTTTTTTTCTTTTTTTTTTGCATTGCTCCGTGTTTTGTTTTCTTTCATTTTAGTTGAGCTTTGTTGATTTTGAAGGTTTAATAGTTTGCTGAAGTTTGATAATTTAAAGGTTTAGAGAAAAAACACTGATGGGTTTTTCTGGAAGTCAGATGGGTTCCATTATTTTTGGGTGAAGTCTGTGTTTTTTTAATGATGAATACTCTGTAGCTCTTGTAATCAAAGCTTTGTGTAGTGATCTGTGGAGCTGTCAGACGATGTCAGGTTTTGTTTAGTTTTATTCTTTTCCAAGAGTTATGTTCTGTTTTTACGAATTTAATCGGTTGTAGTGATGAATGTTTGATATGGGATTTTGTTGCTATATAATCGAACTGTATCTACGTGTATATGGTCTTGTTCTTTTTCATGATTTCAAATACTGGATGTCATTGATGTTTCTCTCCTTGTTAAATTTTATATTTTGCATCTAAACTGGTGATTTATTGAATTGTTTGTGTTTGCTGGGCACATGATCGGACACTTTGCAATCTCAATCTTGTACATTTTTCTTCAGTTTCTGGGGCTGGTTTACAATCTCGATCATTGGTTTATATGATCGATAGTTGCTTTGCGATATTGCTCTTGGTCAATTTTTGTTCTAACATTGTTTTGAGAGTTTGATTTCATGTTTGGAGGCTTACCCTTTCTAGTTCAGAAGATGATGAAGGCATTTATCTTCATGCTCTTTCCTCTTTTTGTGCAGATAACCTTGATTTCTGATAAAGATGGGCTTTTTCTTCAGAGGTCTAAATGAGGATCTCGCATCTTCTCAACTGGACATCCAAAGGTGTCCCTTTTTGAAAAACATTAATGAGCCTACTAATTTTTCGTTTTCCTCATCCATGCCTCTCCCTATGCCTGTAAGTTTTCTATTTTTTCGCATTTTTGCTTAAATGTAAGCTTCTTCTATTTCTGTGTCCTGGTTGGGTATTAGATCGGGTACTGCTTTACTGTTTTGTTATACTTTGTGCATTTCTATTAGGAATTCCTTTGAAAACCAAAAGTTTGTATGTTACTTAGAGCTAGCCTAGCTTAGTATGAAACCAATTAATATTGAACCTGGGCTTGCCTCTCTTACCTTAATCTGATATCATGACCATCTCAAAAGTATAATTTGCACTTGGACAATCAGATCCCGAACACCTTAATTGAAATTGGTTGATTGCTCTGGAACAGTCAACTAAAATTTTGATCAATCTTTGCCAGGTACGCACAGGTAAGGGTCCGATTTTTGAAGATGGTCCCAGTTTTGATATGACATTTAGGCTATTCCATGGGCATGATGGAGTAGTCCCACTTTCTGAAAGATCGTTCTCGTGTTCTGAGAAAGTAGAACCTCGGCCTACTGCACCGGAGTTCAATCCTTTAGCTGCAAAGGCAGCCACCATCAGTCTTTCATCCTTTGGAGCTGGGGGACCCTTCAGTTTTGATGCATTTTCTAAGAAGTGGAATAATCAGATGAAAAACTCCAATTCATCCAAGAAAGAGTCATCTTCACAGGTAAATGAATGTTGATTTTTAAACTGACAAAAAATTCCATCAGAAGTTCATTACATCTATGATGAAAAACATATTTTGGAACTTTAAATTGACAAGTTTTTATGATGATGTTCCAGAGAGGACACTCAAATCACGAGGCATTGAGCAATGAGTGGCTGCAAACTGGAAACTGCCCTATTGCGAAATCATTTCGGGCAGTTAGTGGTGTCCTGCCACTTGTAGCAAAGGTTCTGAAACCCCCTCCAGGCATGAAATTCAAGTGCCCACCTGCAATAGTTGCAGCCCGAGCAGCTATATCACAAACTGCCTTTGCAAAGAATCTTCGGCCACAACCCTTACCTGAAAAGATACTTGTGATTGGGATGTTGGGTATGGCAGCAAATGTTCCTTTAGGAATATGGAGGGAGCACACCAAAAAATTTTCGCCATCATGGTTTGCTGCTGTCCATGCTGCAGTTCCTTTCATAGCCATGCTTAGGAAATCCATATTGATGCCGAAGTCAGCCATGGCATTTACCATTGGAGCATCTATATTAGGACAGGTTATTGGATCTAGGGCAGAGCGATACCGGCTGAAGGGAGTGGCTGCCAAGGGAATGCCTCTCACTGAAACACCTGCAGTGGCTGCCAAGGGAATGCCTCTCACCGAACCGCCTGCCAGTAGCTTAAGTCAATTGCAAGTTATTGCTGTTAATAGTGGACATTGCGGTTCTCTGGTGGAATATCCAGTTTCCCTTCAGATGGCCGGAAACTCATCTTCAGCAGCTGACATATTCTGCTAATTCTGTCTTGGCACTGTTGTTCGCCCCATCTTGGTGCTTTTACATTATTGTAATTCCTTGTTTCCAACGAAGGCGTTTGCCTATTCCTTGTTTTCCATGATTGTTGTTGTTCCCTTTCCTGTAAAGACCTGATTCCGGCAATAGAAGGAATAAAAATATATAAATAATGAGTGGTTTATTTATTGTTCAGGCAAATTTCTGCCTCGACCTGATTCATGAGATCTTGATTTTCATTTCTATAAACAGGATTGCATCTATGCGAATTGAAAGGGACTGAATTAATTAGTGACATTATAATAACAACTGTGGAATTTTCAACAAAGCCTGGCTGATAGTTTCATTGTAGTTGCTCTTTTGTATTTGCTGCAATCCCCCATGGGAGCGGGTCAACTAATTGCTTGGATTCAACCCATTAGTTTATATTGGGTTTGAACTTTGAACCGTGGTTTGTTCTTTGCCAAGTAGTAATGACCTGGTCGGCGTGTGTGCCAGCATTTTGTACTGTAGGGTTTGTGGTGCCGATTTTGACCGTTTGAACACTGCTGCTTTTGTCAAATCTCCGAATCTTTATCAATGGCAGGATATTTCCTCGTATATATATATATCAAAAACTCAATGCACTCAACTCCATTTATAAAAATAAAATAAAATCCCAAGACACCGCCGACACTACTCTATATGTTTACCTGTAAAAAAAGAAAGACAGAGTGAATATGGTCAACAGGGTATTAAGAATTTTGAAATTAAAGAGTGTTTGTATTGATTGTACACACCTCTTGATAGATCTTTTCTCTGGTATGCTGCTGGGAAGAATTATCACGAGAGGCACCGCCAAGTGTACTGAGAATCAAAGCTGAGCTCCTAAGGTTTATTTTTTATTTATAATTAAATCCCCATGAGGGAATTCAATAGAGAAAAATATCATTTCTGTGAATCTCTTAGCAGCTATTGTACCATTTGGATTCCAGGACGTCTATATAACTCAGCTTCTATCCACATCCATGCCATACCACCAACAGCTTAAACCAAAAAGGAAATTTGTGCCTGTTCAAATCAAGAACAGAGCCATTCTGGCACTCTTTACAGCAGTCGCCAATAAACATCTTTAACCAGCAAGTTATGGATGAGTTCATAACAGAGAATGTCAAAATTCTGTCTTTCACTGCGTAATTTATGACCACAGGTCAAATTGTACACTCAATGGAAATGACCAGACTGGACCTGGGGTTCCATGTTTTTGAATCTTGTCAGGGCAGGTGGCTCGCTGCGTGCCATTGCTGTTTGTTTTCTTGTTCTTTCATCCGTTGCACCATGAAGGTACGGCAACCTGATTACAGCAATGAGATTATGAAATAAAATTGATTTTCTTCTGGTTGTTTTACTATAAAGGATACAATACCTTTCAACAGAGTTGAAAATATAGATATGAAACCTGGATAAATCCGGGCTGGGTTTTACAATCCCCTCTATTTTTTTTTTAATTTTATAAAAACAACTTAATATCATAGTCTAGATCGATCTACAAGCCAACCTCTAAATTAGGTCTTATAAATATAATTAAAAGAAGGACGTGGTTGAGTAATAAAAAGTGAAATTAAGTTAACATAATATTTTTTTAATATAAGGTTTATATAAAATAAAGCTAAATTATTCAAAAACTATATTTAATTTAGATTTGGGATCATTAAAAAAAAATTGTGTTTTGGTTTAATTGAAATTTTACTTTACTTTTATAGTTTAATTTAAATTTATTTTTTATATATTTTTATAGAATATATTTTATATCCTGAAATTAAATAAAAAATTCAAATACAATGCATTGTTAATAATATAAACTGTTATTTAACATATAAACTATAATTTGTGAAAGTATAAAGAAAAAATAAAATTTAAATCAAACAATAATTTTTTTTAATACTTTGTATTATTTTTTTATATTAGAAATATATTATTTTATTCGTGACCTAATTCAACTGCAAAAGAATTCAAACTATTTTTTTTGAAAAAAAACTTATAATTAAGACTTAAATAAAATAATTCCATGAATTCAAGTTAAAAAAGGCTTTCAATAATGAAAAAAAGGAGAAAATAAAAGAATAAAAGGAAATCATTTTTAACAATGGTAAAAGCAAAACTAATTAAAAACAAATAACCACAATTATTTTATTAACTAAAAAAATAGTTGCATTAGAAGGCAGCCATAGGATTAGATTTTTTTTAAAAAAAAATTATTTAAATTTTTATTAAAATATATTAATGATAAAAATATTTTTTTAATATATATTTAATTTTTTTTAAACAATAACTAATACAAGATCAAACACCCCCACCAAGGAAAAAAGGCTGCTGCAAAGATTTGTGCTTTTGGCAACCAAAACTGAAACAGACCGTACAGAAAGAAATGTTGCGCAGCAACAACAGCACATCACCACTTTGTTCTTTCGGGTCACCTTGGCCTGATCTTAACGACGGCTTGTTCTACAACGACGTCGTCTCCACCTCCTCCGATTCTGGTCTCTCTTTATTTTTTTTTTAGCTATTAATTTCTATTTTATTTTTATTCATTCATTACTCATATCTGCTAATCAATAATTAATTATTTAACTACAGGATTGACTCTGATACACTTCTACTCTTCCGAGTACAAGAATTCTGCTCCCTTACAAGGGTAATCAATTCTCTCTCAAGAAATCTGCTTGCTTTTGAATTTTTTTTATTGGGTTTACGTACTGATACTGAAACAGTTGGTTGCAGAGGATACACAATGGACAGGTTCACCCTCCACCAAAATCAAAGAAATGGTGAATTTTTCACATTTTTTTTGGCAATGCAATGGACCATTGAGTAATTATTCGAGACGGGTTTTTGTTTTTGGTTGCAGATAACAATCGATGGTGAAGTTGTTAAAGAGCCCAAAGCAATCCTTAGGTGGGTTTGTGTTCAAAGCCAATTGTCCTTTTCTTTTTAAAAAATGTGGTTACTTTGTGCTAGCACATTTTTATTTTTTTTTGGTGTAGGAAGAGATTATGATTGTTAGGAAAAAATTGAAATTTTGTTTAGGGATGGTATGGAATTGGTTTATCACAGGCTTCCATGGAGAGAGCCCGATGCTCCTTACTTGCTTCAAGTTTTATATGAAGATGATGATATGGTAAATGTTTTACATACAGTGGGTATTGATTACTTTTGGGTATAGATGGCTTTTGTGTGTTTATGTTTGGCTGATTTTTTTGGAACAATGCTTAAATGTTCAGATTGCTTTGAACAAGCCACCTGGTCTTCAAGTTTTACCTGGAGGGCTTTTCCAGCAACGCACTGTTTTAATGCAACTCCAGTGGAGGGCAAGCAAGGGCAGTTCTTCCCTAGCAATCCAAGGATCACATCCTGTTCCAGTTCATCGCCTGGGAAGGGGTACATCAGGTCAGCTAATCGCTGTGTGCTGGTGCTGAATAAATGACCATAACTTTATTTCTCCGCTTATGGCTGGCTAAATTTTGGAAATGTGCAAAATGATAATTGCACTCCTTCTCAAACTTCATTAATCAGTGAGGAGGAAGCATGCTAACGAGAACTACTTTACACAACTAATTTACATTGTTATGAAAATAAGAGATGCTGAGAAGATCTGAATTTAATTTTCTTCTGTTTATTGCAGCTTTTAGTGATGGTTTAACTGAATAAGCAATTCTTGATATAATAGCGTGACAGTCAAATGTCATGGTTTTAGACCAGAAATTGATGTTAAATGATGACTGCTTCTTGTTTTTATTTTGGACAAGTAATATCCAGCATTTTATTCTTCTTTCTACTTGACAACTTTCACTTTTGAACCCTGCTCTTATGGTTTTAATAAAGCAACTGGGAATACACCAGCTCTTCTTGTGAAGTTTTCTATGGGTCAATGATCACTTACTAATTGAGTTATAGGAATACTACTTTGTGCAAAGACAAAGGTAGCCAAAACTAGCCTTGCTGCATATTTTGCTGATGGGACATCCCTTATTGGAGACAGCAGGTCAGCAGAGTTTCATCTTGCCTTTTTCCACCTGGAGTTGTTTCTCAATGAAAATTTTGACTTTACATTAAAAAATTCATATTTCTTTGGGGCTATCAGTTACAAGGTGCCTATTATTTCTGTGGCCATGGATTAACTTCCTTATCTGGTTCAGCATTCGAACAATGAGAAATTTTGCTGCATGGCTAATTGAAATCTGGTTTTACCCAAATTAAGATACCAGTATTAGTTTTAGTACATATGAATTGTCAATTGAAAAGAGTATGAAACTTTGGACGTAAGATTATTTCTTGTCCTGTCTAGCTTTTATGTTCTATGTTCACATATAAGAGAAAGATGCAATGAAGAAAGAAATGGACTCCCCCAGGCTAAATGCTTCCAATGCAGCAGGTTACTGTTATTTGTTTCTTGTGAATTCTTTGGGCGGACATAGACGAATTGGAAGAGACTTTCAATCCTCTAAAAACATGATGAAGCTATTATTTACTGTACCTATCCAGCTGACTGGATTCAGCCAAATAACCATTTTGTTACCCTTAATCTCTGTATATTCTGCTCACTCCAGGTAATACAGAATTAAGAGCAACTGAATCCAAATTGATTTCATAGATGGTTCACTAGACCAGCAACTGATTGACACCTTTGAGCAATTGAAGGAACAACTGCTTTTTTCTTTTAAACCATGCATCTTACTAGCTTTCTGTTTGTGTGAAAGCTTTTTTTAAGTATTTCTCATCACACCTTCTTATCATAATATGTTTTGCTGATACAACGTATTTGATACCCTCATCTATAGCAATGCCAACATGGA
This sequence comes from Populus ilicifolia, assembly GCA_015708895.1. Taxonomy (NCBI): domain Eukaryota; kingdom Viridiplantae; phylum Streptophyta; class Magnoliopsida; order Malpighiales; family Salicaceae; genus Populus; species Populus ilicifolia. The sequence goes on from SRLM01000058.1 coordinate 1,970,861, forward strand.
GAAGAGCAAAACGAGGAAGATTTCAAAGGTATACCGAGCACTGGTGAATGGGATACTGAATCAGGATAAGGTAACACCTTCGCTCCACCACTGCCTTTTGCTTCCTTTTCTGTTTGTAGCATTTGTACACTCCAGGTTATGATGTGATTTCTCCTCTGGTTGGCACTGATTGTTTTGTGTCAATAATGCTGAAAACTCATTTTGTATGTATAACGCTGAAAACTCATTTTGTGTGTATAATGCTGAAAACTTGAATAATCATCCATGTCGAATTTCACCATTCCCAGCAAACAACTTCACATGATAATGATCTTGTTTGCATTGTAGATTATCATCAAACAGCCAATTGGAACAATGCGTTACCCTGGAGTGGCCAAAGGGCTGTATGTTGCTTCACCCTCAGGTTCATCAAAAATTTTCCTTATTAAATTTTCTATGATTTGTTTTCCCTCTGAAGTATTTCTAGTTACTATACAAAATTCAAAAGTATATAGAAATTGTATGGATATGTTTTCAAGTCTCAGTAATTTTCACCATGTTTCTGTGTTTGTAATTCCACTCTTTGTAGTGAAAATAATCCTTTTATATTTCAAATGTATTTCTGCTCCTGTTTATGTCTTGCTATTGGTCAAGCCAGGTAAACCAGCTTTGAGCAAAGTTGAAGTCCTTAAAAGAGATTCACAACTGAACCAAACATTAGTCCAGGTACCTGTATGCTTCACTTTGTACATTTTGAATTAATCTTAATGCTCATATGTAGTGCCTTTCCGTGATTCAAAACCTGAAGAAATTTAGGGAAGGCACTCTTTGTATAAACTGCATATGGAACATCATTTAACTTTTCTGAACTTTAAGTACTGTTCATATGTTTTAACAGGTCGAGATTGAATCAGGACGGCCACACCAAATTCGCATTCATCTTTCTTTCATAGGGCATCCTTTGCTGGGTAGACCTTAAGCATTGATATATTTTTTTACTGTGTTTTAGAAGTCAGTCTACATCCTTGTCAAGATTCAGGAGGCAATAAATATGGGAATAAAAGCCCTTTTTCTCTTCAGAGTGTTTATTATTGTTTAGTGATTGCTAATTTGATATGTACAGAAGTTAAAGGAGCTAGTGTTTAAGCTATCTAATTGCACAAGTTTGACCAATGCTTTTGTAAATTATCAGGTGATCCTCTTTATGATTTTGGAGGGCAACCAAGGTGCTTTGATTCTGAACATGAGGATGAGAGTTTTGCTGAAGACGGGTACAAATGTATTTCTGTTTATGTAGATGTAGATGGTTTGGTTCTCTCATCACATTATCTTTTTCCCTCCACATTGACACTAGTCTTAGTAGTGATATTTTTGAGAGCGGAAAAGGAAGTTGTCTGATAATCAGCAACAGATTTCAGCTCTTCAGAAAGCTAATATTTGCTAAGATACAGGAGTTAGACATAATGCTTTGAAGGGGGATTGCACACTGCTCACCTATGTTAATTGGTCTTTGACCGCTTTGAAGGTACACTTTGTTCTCAAGGTAAGGAGGAGAGATCTCTTATGTTGAAAATCAATCTTTGACCGCTGTTGTTGAGTTTGATTTTCAACATAAGAGATCTCTCCTCCTTATCTTGAGAACAAAGTGTACCTTCATATTAAATCCAGCCTCAAGCACGTTTGCATTGATTTATCCAAATCAATACCAAATCCTTCTCTATTATTAGATCTTTGATGGAATTAACAAGTCTTAATGTATGTCATATGCCACAGTTACCAAAAAGAGACATTCCTCAAGATGAATCTTATCTTGAGTGGCAAGAGGAAAGAATATGAGGAGCAAAGAAACATTTATTATGTGCCTAACAGAACCGAAGGACTTGATAAAATTCTCTTATATGTAACAAGTTCTCATTGGCTAGAAATATCTCCTGCAGCGGCTTTTCTGTGCTAACATTTTGATCATGTTTGCTAGTTTGTTTGATTGTTTTGTTTTTGAGCTCAGTCATTCAGAAATCATGTGTTATCCTCTTATCAAATCCAGAATCCCACGGCTTTGATTTTAATTGTTGTAGAGGATATGAGAGGCCAGCAAAACCTGTTCCTGGAGATTGTGGCTACTACTTGCATGCACATCAATTGGTTCTCTCGCACCCACACCCAACCAAAAATGAGGTTGGGACTCAATGAACTGTAAAACACTTTCCAGAGGATATAATCTTGGTATAGGCTGTTGTTGATGATAATTTTAATGAGATGCACTCAAAAAACAAGAAAAATGTTGATATTTTTTTATTCTGGTGATTTTGTGCTCCACGACTTTATGATCTGTTATAGAAAATTTCTCACCATCGTTTTAGCAAAGTAATATTCTGCTGCAATTTTTAAGATGTAAAAAGCTTTCTAAACACTTTCCTCACGGTTTTTTTTTTTTTGTGGTTGGCAGCAGGTAATAAAAATCACAGCACCTCTCCCATCCATCTTACGTACACAAGCAGAAACCGAAGAATTGATGTGAGATCTGTTGTGAGCATTGCAATCAACTGGCTGGCAAAACATGAAGGTGGTATAGGTGACTAATTTAATGGCTAACTCTTTCCTGCTGTGGTTCGAGCAAAGGTTGAAACGCATAATAGAATCTATTTTGAATCACTAACCCGCCATATTCGTTGTTAAACGTTTCTTTTCTTTGCATGAGTTGAACATTTTCCACAAATATTGGACCTTTCAAGTCATAAACCCCATTGTAGTTGAGCCGCCGTCCACAGTCACGGAGCAGGAATGTTGACATGAGCAATTTCCCTTGCATGAAACTTTCGTTCTAGTAGCAGGCATATTGCTAGAACTTTCGACGGATTCTAATTGGACGAAGACTTGATGCATATTTTCTGAACCAAGACCGAAGTCTGAACAAATTCCTTATTTACAGGGTGGCATATTGATGGCTGAATCTTGCTTCAAGCCACTTGGGCTACTCAAAAGGTTTTGCAGGCAATGAAAATTTCTCAAACCGTGAAGCCATTTTCCATTCAATTACAAGATACCTCATATGCGTCTTCTTTAAACTGGGCTTCTCTGCTTGCTATTATTAAAGTTTACCGTCGCCTCCCAAGCTTTTTAGCTCACCAGGTTAAATCAGCTGGAATTAGTTTAGCTTTTATTACCAGTTATATTAATATCGTTGTTTTTTTGTCTTCTTTTATGGTCTTGCGACGAAGAGAGGAGGGGGCGGGTTTACCGTGCATTCTGGTTTCAAGCTTCTACAACCAACCAGTTGTCGCCCGCCACCACACATTCACCGGAAGCAATTTCACTGCTAAATATCCGACTTAGATGGTGCTTGGCAGCCTCATTTCTGAAAAGGGAATTTTAATGTGCAAGCATATGAGTTGACGGTCTCTGGGATGGGTTTTCGAAAGAGGAGTGGGCAATGATGCTGCCCTTTCCAGCAACAGATTATTTTTGTATTTTTCATCAAATACAACAAATAGCTGAAATATTACAGCCACCTAAAATAACTTTTACCAAAAAGACGGAATTAAGAAACCGCCTGCTGCCCTATCATTCCACTGAAAAATACAATAACTATAGTACAAAGTACGGCAAAGGAAGAATTTGCCACGGAGAGCGTCCTAAAGATGCCCTCTCAACACTCCTACTACCTGCCTAAGTCGCCCTTCCCTCTCCAAGATTCTTCTCCTCTGAAGACGGCTCCATTTTGCCCCCCATACTGATCAGATTTGGCATAGTGCCTTTTAATGGCTACCACAGGATCAGAAACACCCGTGCATGGTCCCCCAACAAGAACCCCCCCCTTTTCTGCAACATTCATACCTACCATCCCCTTCGCTTGCTGTGCATTCAGTCTCGGCATCTCCACAAATATATCCTCCCGCTGCTTCATATCTACTGTAAAGGGCTGCACTCCAGCACTGTCGTGATTCCTGTACATTTGGTAATCCACCACTCCATTAGTCCCACTTACTTCCCTTGAAGGAAAAACAGACATGCCATTCTGATTACACTCGTTACTCTTGACAACAGATTGCAATGTCTGCTGTGGCATTTTGGATGATGGCACAGTATAATTGCTAAATGCAGCGGGATACTTTGCTAGTAAAGCAGCAGAATCAGGTAAACCTGTCTGTGTTCTCTCATCCCAGAATCCATGGCCCATGTGAAAATTCTCAGGGCCAAGCTGATTATTACGATCACACTTCAAGAAAGCCATGTTACCCTCTGTAGGGTGGTGACCAGTTAATTTAAAAGTTGCTGACTTACCTGCTGGCTTAAGATGCGGGGCCTCTTTTTCACCATTCTCATTGGCAATAGAATTCTGCTTTTGCAAGGGGTTACTGAGTATTTTACCAAACAGTTTAACATCACCATTCCTACATGGTTTTTCCATATCTGATGACCTCCGTGAATGATGATCTCTTGGACGATCACTTCCAAGTTCAAAACCTTCATACAGGAATGGGAGCTCAGACGCTGGATGCTGAGATTTTGCGCTGCTACACTTTTCACTATAGCAATCCTCAACTTCAAACTGACTGGTGACATTCGTTTCGGAGGTGACATTCTTTTCCGAGTTTGGAAAGCTTCGAGCTTCAGAAAGTGGTCTGACATAAATATCCCCATTCATCTCTTTCTTTGTTGGGACTTGCTGCGGATAACCCCTGAGAATCTGGGAAGAATCTTTCTGGCTCATCAGAGGATGACCAGATAGATGCTGGAAGTAGTTCTCTCTACAAAAAGATGTTTTACCCTGCTTATCTCTACACTCCTGAAGTTGTTCGTGCTTTTTCTCATATTGGATGACCACAGAATCTTGTACTACAGCATTTGTTATAGAAAGATCATTCTCCTGTGGCAATAAGATGACAGGAGGCTTTCCCACAGATTCCAACTGGACAGAGACTTGGTGTATATTTTCTGAACCGTGCCTAATATCTGAACCAGAATCCATATTTACACGATGGTGTGAGGCATTGCCGGTTGAATCTTGCATCAAACCACTTGGGCTACACAAACTTTTTTCAGGCAACAGAAGTCCTCGTCCAGTAACTTCATTAGAGACCTCAGCTACAGCTTTCAACTCAACTGCAGTGTTTGCTTTGGATGTGCTGGCATCAACTGTGCCTACAACAGGCCCTGCTTCAGCAACAGAAACAGTCTTGTCAGCCACTTGATCTCTTTCAGATTCTACATTAGTCGACACAATCAACACTTTCTCGGCCTGCAGAGACTCCAGCTGATTAACAGAATTCATGACTTTGTTGTCAACAACAAATGCTGGATCAGCCCTCTGCCCTGCCTCAGCTGGATCAGAAACCATTTTATCCACAATCTTGGAATCATTCTGATCTAATATCCCAGATGCATTATTGTCTTCAGTTCCATCCGGGTCAGAATGCAGCCTTATCCTCTCCTCTGCATCAGATTCATTATGCTCTGCATTCATGACAGACAGTGGCAAGTCCTCGTCAACCTTAGAGTCTAGTTTATCACTGGAAATAGCAGATCCAGTCTCTATAGCACAGGCATCTTCTGTGTCACTCCCACCTCCATTTCCAACATCGCTAACTGGTGTTCCAATATTTCTATGTCCAGGATGCATCAAATCCAGTCCAAGGCACTTCCTGGCCTTGCTAAAAAACACCTTGCACTGGTACCTAGTTCTTGTCCTGACAAAATGGGAGATCATTGCAAAATCCTTTCCATAGGATGATACAGCTTGTATAAACATGGACTTCTCCTCATCTGTCCAATCAGTAGGATCCATCTCCTCGCAACTCTCATCTGAACAGGTCTCTTCGTCAAAATTCCGCATAACATCAGATGTCAAAGGTGGCTTTGCAACAGAATCCAGCTTTTGGCACTTCCGCTCTCGATAGCCCTCTACAAGATCAACAGAGGTAGTGATACAAGAACTCATGGCCTCAGAGGACATTGAACCACAGATCCCTGCTAAAACATCAGCAGCAACAGTCTCTCTTTCACTCCCAAGAACATCCAAAATACTTGATCCTTCTAAAATACCATCATCACAAACTTCTGTTATTTTAGAATTACGGTAGCCTCTCGAAAAGATTCTACTAGAGCACAATTGCCGACTGTTCATAGCATGGTCAGCACCAGCTGCCATCACAGCACCAAAAATATCAAGCGACGCAGCATTCAATTCACGATTCCATTTTGTACTTGATGCAACCAAGTAGTTAGTAGAAGATTTAGTTTGCACACTCTTCTTGGTTTTTTCAAAACAATCAGATTTGTGGTTTTTGTAATAGAATTCAACACAGTCTGCAGTTGACTTGTGATCCAGAAAAGAAGCAACTTTTCTGAAATCCTTCCCAAAAGTTGCTAGCTTATGCATGAAAATTTCTTTTTCATCAGAAGTCCAGGGATTGATCATAGCTCTTTCCTTCTCAACAGCACAAGGATCTTCAACCAATCCATTACTGGAGATAAACCGTGATACTATTCTCTCTTTCTTGTCCAAAATTAATGCTGGCATTTTCAAAGCATTCCTGTAAAGCTTGACCTGAGAATCTGCAAACAGCTTGCTTGTGAAGTTAAGCATCTCTGTTGTAGGGACCAGGTTCAAATTTCCAGCTGCAGAGATTGAAATAAATATATAATTCAACCAGATAAACCTTGGTATTTAAGACCACCATTAAGAATCATTTTTATTGTATTTTGAACTCACAATACATTAAGCAAGTAAAATCCTCAGTTTAAAAAATCAACTGGCTCTTTCTCTGAAATATTGAGTTGGAACCAAATCCAAGGCCACAACAGAAGTAATATGTCTGGCTTAGATCACTGTAACCTAACTTTATATAGCATGAGAAGAATGACCAACATTTCTCTTGACCAAAATAACCAAAACTCTCCACAGTTAATCTCAACAATTACTTTATAAGCTACCAAATCCATGAAATTTTTTGCCTATCCCCCTTTTCAATGAGAGAGATAGAGCCAGTATCCATTTTGACATATAATGCACAGGTTATATACACACATGCCATAAAAACCTGACTTTCAACACAGTTATCCAAACAATGGACATCAAAATCTATAAAATCTAATCCAGCCTACAAGATTACACCTACAGTGCTCATGCAAGAAAAAAGCTATCTAAATATATAAAGCTTCAAATATCCAAGTCCACTAGACATGAAGTAAGATCAGGCAAACTCACATTTACACATCATTTCTAGCAAACAAACCTCTAATAGGGCATCTGAACTTTGTGGCACAATAGGAAAGTCAATGGCACAAGTACAGAGTTCTCACATGATGGATCTCCTAGCCCCGGTAGACAATAGATACAAGGAACAATAACACATGTTTTCCAAAATTCATTACATGGTATAGGCACACAGCAATATTATGAACTAACAAGCATGTGATCTCTCACTTTATTACATGGAAAGCTAAAAGTCCCCATGCATATCTGTTAGCTCAGCATTTTCTACCCATATGGAACAAAACTTGCATGGTATCTGATGGCAGTTCTGAATGATACAAAAAACAAGGCACCTGTTTTACCAATTTGCCGATGCGATAACAAGCTTAGCCAGAAAACAACAGCCATTTATAAGGAAAAGGTCAAGTGATCATAGTAACCTTACCAGGAGAAGAGAATCGAGCACGAATGGAAGAACGATGCTTTTGAAACCCACTTTGAGTTGTCCGCAAGCTTTGTTCGCATTTCTTATGAGACTTCGCACGATGTTTCCTTATAGAAAGCAATCGCATATCTTCCTTCCACAGATGATGAAAGGCTTTAAACTTCAGGGTTACAGCTCTCTCCTTAAATCTTAACAGCCTCTTCCTCGTAGCAAAATTTTCTACAACTAAGGCATCACTCTGCCAAGAGGATCCTTTGATAACACCAGAAAAATCAAACCTACACTGCTCACTAGGCAGTAGTTTATTAAATACTTCAGATGCCCTACTCGCAGATTCTTTATTGGAGGCAAGTATTAGATTACATAAATTATCTTCTACATATGTGTCTGAAATCCCATCACCAGAAGGTAAATCTTCCTTGCAAGTAAATATGCCAGTCACTTCCTCGTCAGCACAAGGAACTACGCCTTTCAAGTTCACCCTTGCAGACTGAATAGCATCAAAATCATCTTTCACAGTGACAGTCGATGAATCTGCCCTTGCCAAAACTACTGGTTCAACAAGTTTAGATGTAGCAGTTCCAGGACTATCAATATCATCATCCTTAACTGCATGAGCTTCTTCCAACTCACCATTGCAAAAAGAAACCTTCTCCACAATTTCATCCCCACATGATGCAACTTGCAAGGGTGAAGGTCGTGGGGCACTGTTAGAGGCAACCCCCTGTACATTGCAAGGTTTTGCATCACTATCAAATGGACGAGGACTGGATGCTGCCAGACAAGGGAATCTGTTTCCAGATTCAAATCTCATGGACTTAAGTTCATTTTCAAGAGAATCAATTTCAGATTCTGTCAATTCCAGTGACTTTGAAATGTCACCTTTCCATACAAGCAGCTTATTCATTGCAGTAGACCTCACAAAACTAGAGTCCACAGTACTTGGATCATCAGACTGAAGCAGTTCAGCTAGTGAAGAACCCAGGTTAGCTACAGAACTAACATCCATCTTCTCTAAATTAAAACACAATCCCTCAATTTGACTTTGAGAACCAACACTAGGTGAACCGCATGAGTTACTAACAACGTTATCAGCATTTGTTAACTTCACAGATGTTTTCTCCTCTAAACCTGGGACACAGAGGTAATAACTTAGAACATTTACAAGAACAAAAAAAAAGAGAAGAGAAAGGGATAGCTTGGAGAAAAATAAGATATAATTACTTATGGAAAAAAGGAACAGTAATAGCATGGCTGTATCAATCATTGTTCTCTTTTTTTTTAAAAAAAAAATAGTAGTATTTTGGAGTAAACAACGGAAAACTTTCCACTAGTGGAAGGTCATGTAAATTGCCTCCTGGAGAAATTGGCAACATAGCAATTCACCATTCTAAACAGACATATTCAGTGATGCTCCCAGTACTAGGTGTCAACTAGTCAACTAAATAATAGCAAAAACCATGAAGAAAATCAATTGCATAATATCCATGTAAAAAACTCAGCAGCTATATAACTATACACAACAGCTTAACAGAAAAATTTCAAATAAATGAACAATTACCTGGCGAGGAACTACAAGCAACAGAGGAGGGTGTTGCAGGAGATGAACAGTCTGAAAAGCCCGTAACTCCATGGCTCTTTTCAGCCAAGTTTGAAATTTGATAATGAATGGACTCTACATTATTAGCAGAAACGACAGCTCCATCTTTGTTGTCACTTGTTTCCGGGCCTTCAACTCTCTTCTTCTCATACTTTGCCAGCCCCTCACCCCATCCAAGGCGTGCCTTCTTCCTAGAAGAAATCTCTTCAGATGGAGCTGCAGAAGTAACACAAGCAGCAACATCCCCTGAAAGGGAATGGACTGGAGTGGCATTCTTCGGTTGCAACTCAGCCTTTCCTTCATTAGAATCAGCACCCCCAAGGCTCTTCGAGCTACTTGAATGACTTAAACCAGAGCCCCGGGAAGACAAGCTTCCAGATCGGATCCATTTAAGAGGCTTCCAATCTAGTGAGTTCTCTCTATCACCTCTTTGGCCTGAGCCCAACCCATGGACACCACTCATCTTATTATTATCTTGTTGATCCTTCAATTGATGCTGATCCCATGAGTTAACAAAAGCAGAATGAGCAGGTTGAGATGGGGGGAAAATTAGCATTTCATCAACTGACACATGATCATTACTCACATCATGCTGCCTCACAGGCATGTTAGAAGACCCATTACTCATTTCCCATGAATGACCACCTCTCCAATCCCTCTGGCTGAAATAACCCCTATTGTTCCGGACATATCTTCCATCTCCACGCAAAAATGGCCGGCAATTCTCATCTTCCAGCATCTTATCACTGGACCTATATGGTGCGTACACGTGACCAGATTCTTCAGCAAGCATATGCCAGCCACCCTGCTTACCATGACCTTCGCGAGGCATTCAAAAGAAAAATAAGGGAAAACACATAATTAACACAAGCACGGAATATATTTTCACCCCTAAGAAAAAGGGAATAAAAGAACCTTGCAAAGAAAACAAATACCCCAGACCAAAAAAGTTCCGATCTAGCAAAAAAATAATGAAGATGAACCTAACAAATTCTAATAACCAAAAAAACAACCAAATCAGATCTGCACCATGAAAAGTAAAATAAGAACAATAAAAAAAAAAATTGAACACTAAACAGTCAATCCCCTCGAGAGTCACTAGTTTTTTCACTATAAAAAGAAAAGAAACACCTAAAATCAAAGCAATGGCCTATTGCCCGAAAATGCAAGGAAACCCTAGATTAAATCTCTTCTAAAAAAATCAACTGCGGACTGTGGCATACAATTAAAATATAAAAACAAAAAAAGAGAGATTGCAGGAAACAAGGATAACGCACCAGGAGGCCTACGAAAGTCGTGGGGACCCCAGCGATTGAAATCACGAGAAGATCCATAATGACTCGAGGAAGAATAAGAAAATTCCTTCCATCGTGACGTAGACCCGCCACCAAAAGAAGAAGACATCGTCTCGGACCTCTCGTGCTTCCTCTCCTTGAAGAAGTCCTTCCGATCCCACGGCAATGGCTCTGGCGGCATCAAAACTAACAAAACAAAAACCCTAACCCTAATCTAATCCACCTATCTCACATGCGCCGCCAATTCTTTCCCCCTGCGGCATACCAAACATAAAACCTCAGAAAACCAGATCGAATAAGCTGCAGTACAGGCAGCCACGAGACACGGCACCGAGTAGAATCCAAAAATAGCAGAATATTGTTATTATTTGTAATTGTATTTGGCGTTGGAATGTGCAAATTCAAGAAAAAAACAAATCAAGGGAGTTAGTGACTAATGAGTCGATTAAAACCGGATAAATTAATGGAAACATTAAAAAAGATTGATCGAACCTGAGAGGCGAGGAGAGGAATTGATTGGCAGTGGGTGGAGATTAGGGTTTTGGATCGGTGAGGATGATAGAGTGTGGTGATGCCATGGAGTTTTTGGATTCTAATACCTTTTCCGTTGCTGTTTGGTCGCAGGGAAAACAAGAGAGAAGTTCTGTCGAAAGAAAGATGAGAGGAGAAAAACTTTTTCTTTCTTTTCTTGGAGACGATAAGGGACTCAGTGAGAGTTGAGAGAGAGAGAGACATCTGTACTCAACGGCCCTATTAAATCATATTTCATTCTTCTATCGAGTCCGCTGTTAAGATAAATATAAATTTATAAGATATTTTAGGACTTAGTTTGTTTTTCAATAAATCTTTTTCCTATTTCATGGAACGTGATCTGTTTTTAGTTAGGTTTTTTTAATTAAATAATTTCTTCGTGACATTTTAATTTAGGAACTTACTTTTTTGTAAAATCTCAAAAACCAACCCTTCGATTTAATTTCATACCGTAAAAGACTGGTTTTTAAAATAAAAAATAAATAAATAAATTTTTATAGTTATTTTTTTTATTCAGGTACTCTCGTGTTTTTTTAAAAATTAAAATTAATCATGTTGGATGTTTGTAACTGTACTCTTTAATAAAAAAATAGTTATTTTGTGATTTAAAAGGTTTTATGGTGTATTTTAAAAATAAAAAACACAAGAGAGAAATACAGATAGACTTGAAAAAATAAAGGTCAGCGCGGTCCATTTAACATTGTTGGTGTGGCTGGTTGTCAAATTCTCCTTATTTGTTTTTTTTCCTTTTCCTCTTCTTTTTCTAAATGGATCGAGTTATTGTTGGATGTATCTATGGATGAGTACAGTGCATGTATACGTAATTTTTTATGATAGTGCTGGAGTGGATGAATGTACATTGAAAAATAATAATCTATCTCCGAAATAAATCTCTTTACGATGGAGTTTTCCACGGACTATTAACATTCACAAAATCGCTGCCGGGTTGTGCTGCAAGTCGGATTAACTGTGTTTGATGTAAAAAAAATTGTTAAAAAATCGTTTTTTATAATAAAAAATACAGTGCATCTTGAGTATTTTTTAATACTAGTATAGTAACATATCGAATGAAATTTTTTTTAGAGATCAAAATTATAACAAAAAAACTATAAAGGCTAACCAGAAAAACACATTCAACTAGAAAATAACCCAAAAAAATAAATATAGTCTCCATGAGTTGACCTATAAAAAATAAATCATGAAGCACCACTTCAAACGGGCTTAGTGTTAGAGTATAAAATAATAAAACAATTAGAAAATGATCAAAACATTACTTAAGTTAATCCGAGTTAACCTATTAAACTCGCAATATAAGTTATGCGATCGTAGCGTGCTTATTGAAAAAAATAAAAAATTTTTTATATATTCAATATTAAACGTTAAGATCGATACAAAATATTAAATTGATGAAACCGGTATATAGTCTAATAGAAAAAACTATAAACCACAAATTCAAAAATAATTTAATATTAAAAAATAAAATTAAAATAATTAGTATGCTAAGAAAGTTAAATCGAAAAATCACTACTTCAACAAAACCACGGTAATTTAGTCACATTGTTTTGTTAGAAATACTACTTTGTTAATAATTTCATATATGAATAGCATATACAAATAGAGATGATAAAAATGGCAGCGGAGGGAAAATGAACTCACCGAGTGGCTTTAAAAATATTATTCCGTCCATGAATAATTATTGATTGAGGACCGTATCACTGTTTTATTTATTTACAAGCTTGGTTTTGTTTTGTTTTATTTTATTCCGTCAATCGAAGCTTTTGCTTTTCATCCTGGGCCCGCAATGTTTCCCTTGACTCTGTTTACGGCAATGCCCTTGATGTAGGCAGGTATTCACAGGAGATCATGAGCGTTTGAAAATACAATTGTACATGTATTTTTAAATTTATTTTTTATATGTTTTTATCATTTTATAATGCTAATCTTAAAAATATTTTTTAAAAAATAAAAAAATATTATTCTAATATAAAAATATTTTAAAAAATAATTATAATTACACTTAGGCGTTGAAATGGAAGTTTTCTTACAATGACAAGTTTATCCTTCCGAGAAATGGAATGTACACGTGGCGGGTTCTGGAGGGCCGGTTTGGGGTCCTGAGTTGCTTGATTTGGCAACGGAAATCTTGAAGTAAATTTTCGATGGATAATATAATCTCGCTGCCAGGGTGAAAAAGGTGTTTTTGATATTGAAAATGCTGGTTTTCGATAAGATGAGATGATCCCTTGTTTTATCTCACAGTGAATGTTTTACCTCTCTCTTGAACAACTAGTTCAATAGTTTTCTAGTCGTCTGCAACGATTTTTTTTTTCAATTATTTTAAAGATTAATTTCATCGCTCCGTGACTTTGTTGTTTAAAATGATAAAGTGCGACCCCAACTCATTTATTGCTGCTTTGACAGGCCAAATAATATTACTAAATACCTGATTACTCGCACTGAAAAAAAATTTTCATTCCTTTTTTATTTTCATGGAGAGGGACGACATAGCGGTATAAAATTATGACATGAATAAGGAGGTTTTGTTCATGGATATTTATAAGTAATTAATAAAATATAAATATTGTTACCACACACACGTATAGTTAAAACATAAAAAATACTACTTTATTTTTTATTTAATAATAAATAATAGCTGCATAATATAAATACACAAAACTTGATAAATATAATATGGATATTTAAATTTATTAATTTTACAGGCAATATGTAAAATATTAATAAATATTCTAAAAAATATAAAAAATATTGTAATTTTTTCCATGCAACGTTATTTTTTTCAGAATTGTTTATGTGGATTTTATTTTTTAAAATATGAAGGTGGTTGAGAACATAGGTTTGTAGTTTTTTCCTTGAAAATATTGTGAATTGTTATAGTGTTACTTTATATATATTTTTATATTTTTAAAAAAATATTTGTATCGATTTTATTTTTTTATGTTGAGTTGATTAACAATTTAGTTTTATAGTTTTTTTTAAAAAAATACTTTAGATTGTCACAATGTTCTCCTCGCATGATTTTTTTATTGTGATTTTTATTTATTTTATTATTTTTAATATTAAACTAATTAAAAATTAAAGCTATAGATTTCTTACATAAAATATTATAAATTACTACAGTGTTTTTTCAATGGTTTTATCTTTTATTTTTTTATTTTGAGCAGTTAAGAATTTAACTTTGTAATTTTTTTAAATATTATAAATTATTATAATGTTTTCCATATGATTTTTTATTATAATTTTTTTAATTTTTAATTTTATTTTTTAAATATCAAGCTGGTTAATAATTTAATTTTAAAATTTTTTATAGGTTTTTTTAAATATTATGGAGTGCAACAATTTTACTTTCTATGATTTTTTTTTATAAACCTGAATAAACATGCCACATGCCAAAGCATAACTTTCTAATAAATATAAAAACACGAGTGCTGGCAATGTAGCCGGACCGCCAAGAATAAATAAATAAATGAAATTACAACAATTTGCTCAAATTCATAATTCTCTTCAAACGCAAGTAAGCGACCTGTGGCTCGAAATCATGAACCATGCCTGCCCGCGGCGTTTGTATAACGGGTAAACCCGCGTCAGCATAAATTTTTCGACGTGGTTGGAGCGTAGTGGCTAAAATAATGAAATTAGTGCCAATTATGCCAAAACATGCATGCCAACCGAGTGGCTGACATCGACACTTGCGACACCACAACAGAGTGGCTCCATCTACTCTGTGTATGGAATGGTACAAGCGTGTAATAGCTATTCATTACCGTCAAAAGCCCATGAACCATATTGATTGCCAGCGGCAAGTCCTAGCAGCTGAAAAAACAAAAAAAACTAAAGAAAGAGGTCGTTTTAGGTGCCAGTTCATGTAGCAAGTCTACATGTGGCGTCATGATGAGGGAACCCTCGTGGTTTTTTAGAGGTTTTTTTTCATTAATTATTTTTTCTTAGTTTTAAATTATTATTTTTTATTTTTAAATTATTTTAATATATTAATATTAAAAATATTTTAAATAATAAAAAAATATTATTTTAATATATTTTTAAATAAAAAATACTTTAAAAAATAATTATTAACCCACTCAAGATACAAGATAACTATTTATGTAACTATGACGATGACTTCTAGACAAGAGTGTTTGGGAATTGGATGATGCTTGCTTTTTGATGTATTTTTTATATAAAAACATTTTTTTATTTTTTAAATTATTATTATTAATATCATTGTATTAAGATAATAAAAAAATTAAACAATTTTTTGTCAATCAGAAACATAGATGGAAACTCAATTCCAACAGGGCCATAATCTCCGCGCATGAAAACCTCCAATCCATGTCCCTGCAAGGTTTGTCTGGGAGGGGGGGTGGAGTATCAAGAGAAGAAAAGGAAATCTAAAGAATATTATTTATAGATAATATTAAAATAAATGATTACAAAACTCATCCTATATTTTAATCCGGCCTTCATTTTCTCTCAATAATTTTTTAAATTATATTTTTTTATTTTGTAGTTTACACTTTCAATATGCATTTTATTTGATTTGAGATATAAAAATAAAATAAAATTCAAACCAAACCAAAAGAGGATTTTTGTAATCATTCCTATTAAAAATGAAAAAAATATTTAATAAACTATTTCCGAACAGTGATCCTAAAATCACATACGACATGGAAAAGAAAACAAACTCTTTCAATCCCGTAGAGCATTCCTGAATTTGCTGGATCTCTATACCAAAAATGCCCTGCATCAGTAATTTTAAAAAACCCAGTCGTTAAAGGTATTTCAGTAAATAAGTGAGATGTATTTAATCTACAGTATACAGGGACACCACAACCAAGGGACCTCGAGTACTGTAAATAACGAGTACACCATCGTAGTCCTGTGAAGCACCAAGTATGGACGGCGGACTCCAATTTGTGTCCTGGGAAACTTAAATCTTGTTTAGTCGAGAGACGGCTACATGTAATTGGCCAGTAGTGATTTGTATGTCCATGGGAATCTGAAGCAGGCGGCGGCACCGGCGGGGGTATGGAAGCCACGGAAACCCATAACTCTGATCCGGTTTCAACTCCCTGCATAAAAATTAAAAAAAAAAAGGACAAAATCTACTAAAACAATCAGCCAATATCTTTCCAGCCGAATATCTGCAAAAAAATCCTGTCGACGCCTTCGTTACATTACTGAGATTTTTACGACCGAACAGATCAATAAAATGAATATTCCTATCACGTTACGATATATTATATTATATTATATTATACCAATCAATGTCGTTGATGTATCCTTTTCTTATCTTTTAAATGGCCCTGTCAAACACGAAAATAAAACGATGCATCATCCATGATTTATTATTTAATTTAAAGGGGCACTAGTTTAAAGTCTCGTGTCCAGGTGGCTGAGCTAGTAGATAGCGGGTGTCGTGTACAATGAGACTACAACCACAAGGGTTTGACCTGGCCCATCAAATTCAAGGTCTGGTCTGTAAATCAGGCAAAACATGAAGGTCTCGCGAGTAAACACCATTTTCACCCCCCGCCTTTGTTCTCTTCCAAGCCGCGAAACGACAACACGACGCCCCTGATCATGTCATTTACGGCACATGCGATCACGTGCAGATCTGTCTTCTCCGTGCTTGTTGTTTTTTACTGGGACTGCTACTCTGCTAGCATAAAATTGGTGTTTGGAAATATGACGATAATATATATTTTTGTTATTTTTAAAAATTATTTTTGATATTAAAATATGAAAACTATAAAAAAAATAAATGTTTTATAAATTTTCATGAACATTCCAAACGGCGCTAAAAAGCAGAAAACACGTGGCTGGCTCCAAAGAAAACCGGTGATTCAGGCGCTGAGAGAGCACGTGAGTTATAAATAAGGTTGGCGTGGCGAATCTACCCGTCGCATCTTCTATAATCGTCGGCAACATCTGATTCTCTCTCCTTTTTCGGATCCGTCCTTGTAATTTCGAAACATGTTTTAGGCAAGCAAATTTATAGAGAGACATAAGCACCTCTTCATGGTTGAGTCAATAGTAAATCCGTGAGTTGGATAACTTGATCAAAACCCGAGTAACGAGCCGGATCTCTTGGCCACGACTACAGAGCCCGTAATTATTAGGTGAATCAAACAAGATGGAGTTACTACATATGGTCTCTGTTTAGCAATTGAAAAAACTGATGAAAACTGGAGGGTCCTCTTGTTCAGGTAATTTGATTCTCCATCGGAACTGCAAAAGGCTCCGGGACATCGACTGTGTTTGGTACACTACTGGTGCGATGTAGTTTTTTTTTTAAAAAAAATATTATTTTTAATATTAACACATTAAATAGTTTAAAAATATATATAAACGTAAACGCCGGAGGAGAAGGTTTGTCGAGAACCTGTTATGGACAATTTGGTAACATGGGGTGGTGGGTCATCACAATGACGAACAATAATTCAGTTCTTACTGTAGAGAATTACAGCGACGACACAAAAGGACAGTCATTAACTATCACAGCCTTTGACAAATTCATTGTTACTGTTTGGCACTTTGAAAAATTCTCTGTTTTTTCTTTGTGTGTTTTTGTTACGGAGATGAGAGGGTAGATGTGGGTGTGTGCGTGCGTGCTGCTACGGTGTATGGGAAAAAGGTTGTCCGACTATATTTTGTATTCTTTAAAATTTAAATTATTATTTTGGATTTTTTTCTTTTATTTTGACAATATTGATAATAAATTTTAAAAAACAAATAAAAATTATTTTAATATATTTTTTAAAAATACATTTAAAAATAATCTTTGCCATACTTTAAAATATATCAAACCTCATTGTCCCTCTTTACAGCCTTCAAGATCATATAATAGTTTCTTTTTTTTAATATTATTATCAATCAAGAAATCAATAAAATTCTTCCATTTTAATTGGCATTAGATAGTCACTCACGTCGTCGTGGAACGTATTAGATACATTAATTGGACTGGTTTGTCTGAGGTAATAGATTATTTATATATAAAAAACATCAAATAATGGGCAGCTAATCGGAAGAATTTTTTAACCGTAGGCTTAACTGATTGTAAGCAAATTAAAGAACACCGGAGGCCCAAAGACCGAGACGAAAGTCCAGCTGAATTCAATTATCGGGCCTCAAATTGCTGGATGCCTCGCCCTAGGCTTTGCACACCAGTAAGATTGAATTTATGGGTATTTATGATTTGCATGTAATAAATTGAGGATTAGAAGCCCGTTTGGAAATATAGATTAACTTGTATTTTTTTTAAAATTAAATATTTTATATATTTTAGATTATTTTGATATGTTGATCTAAAAAATAATAATTAAAAAATAAAAAATAAATTTAATATAAAAATATTTTAAAAAATAAAGATACTATATCATAAGCAGGAAAGTGGGAGGTCTTGAAATATGAAAGCAGATTCCAAAGAGCCAAGAACCGGCTAATAAATTTATAATTAAATATTGTAGTCCCAAGCACGACATGTAGTGGCTGTAGTTTAGTGGTAAGAATTCCACGTTGTGGCCGTGGAGACCTGGGCTCGAATCCCAGCAGCCACACTAAGCCTTTTTCGATAATTGAAGGGGGGTAAAAAAAAAAAACTACCGCAACGAACATAATCCTGACACAAGTAGCGCTCCTTAGCTCGAACATGGCCGCATGTTTTGGCCCATACCATAGATGGGGGTACAATTTTCGTGCCTTCGCAGTTTTGCTTTCCTGAGCATCAACATGCGCAGCAGCGCTCCTTGTTATCCATGTATTTTTTCAGCCAATCAATAGATGGGGGTACAATTTAAGGACTAATGAAGAAAAAGACTTCACTTTTCTCTTCTGACCTCTGTGGGAAGCATGGCAGTCATCTGCAAGAAAGGAATACAATCATTTATGCACGCAAATAACATATATATAAAATTTTGAAAACACGAGAATGACTTTTTTGAAACGAAATATTCCTTTCCTCCCTCCATTTCTCTTCTTTCTCTTTGCATATTCTCCTCCTTTTTTCCTTTATAATGTAGATGATGGGCAAGGTACGTAATGTGTCATGTCTCCGGCAAAAGGTATATTCCAATTTAAGCTTTCTGATGTTTTTCTAAATCATCAGAAACATTATTAACCAGACCTGAATTAGAATTCATAGATATAGAAAATTAATCTAAAAATTAAACAAGAAATCTAATCAAATATGCAGTTAAACTGTAAATGCGGGTGTGATGGCTCTGCTGCCAATCAAGGAAACAGAAAAGGAAACAGAAAAACCAACAGCAAGCAATTGCCAGGTCCACCATGTCCATCTGCCACTAGTCATTCATGGTAGTTAAATTCAGTGGGCCACCAAGCTTAGCCGCACCACACCAGTACATGCCAGAGTTTGTTTTTTTGTCAACCAGAACAACAACTCTTGCACTATTATTGGCTGATGAATATTCATAGAACTATTGGCTATGAGAAGCGTTCTTCTATCGTTCTTGAGTCTTACCTGATTCCTGGCATCATTTTATCTAAAAGATTCAGTTGACAAGATACAAACCTTTTGGTTTATTCAAATACTTTTCAAACCTAGCCCATGTGAACCTCTTATCCTGTTTCAGGCATTTGCCTGATAATTCCATACTAAAAGAGACGGAATAAATAAAAAATCTTGGCGTTGAATGGTTATTATCTAACATGCCACAACAGCAATAAAAAAAGAGAGACTAAACAATAAATTGCAAGCTTGTACTCGCACCATACCTTACACAGACAGCTAATCACAACCACTGGGAATATGAATTTAATTGTCCACAATTCTTCATTATAAATGTCTCAATTCTCTTCTTTTTAGGTCTCTCTTTGTATTGATTTCTTCTTGGTAAAAACTCTGATATTTTGGGATCTGGGTTTTATCTGTTTTTGTGATTCTTGTTAAGTTCTTTCTAAAAACCCAGATACATTTTTTTTGATCCGTTTTGTTTTTTCTTTTGTTGACGGTGCAGTGATTCCGGATTTTTGTTACTTGGTTTTACTTGTGTCTGTGTTCGCTATTATTAGTATCAAAAGACATGCTCTTTGCTGCGCTTGTGTCTGCTATTTAGTCACTTTAAGTGGCTGTGTGTCCTCTTTTATTTTTCTCGCGCTTGTTCATCGACTCTTTGTCTCTCTCTAGATCATGTCCCCGTAGCGCTGTCTAGATAATTTCATTGCAGAGTCGGAAACTTTTAGTGACTTCTGTTTCTGGGTTTTGCTTGATTTGTATTATTTCTTTAGCTCATTGATTAATGGATCATTCTTTACTCTCTATTCTTTCCCTTTTAGTCTCTCTTTTAGTCTATTCTTGTATATGCTCTCCTCTAGAAGATCAGCAAAGAGACAAAATCACATCTTTACCAGGGCAGCCAGTGGATGTAGGGTTCAATCAGTACTCAGGTTATGTGACTGTGAACCAACAAGCAGGTAGGGCATTATTTTACTGGCTGGTTGAGGCACCAACGAGTCGTAGTCCTGAGTCTAGACCACTTGTTTTGTGGCTAAATGGAGGCCCTGGTTGCTCCTCTGTTGCTTATGGAGCAGCTGAGGAGATTGGACCTTTTCGCATCAGGCCTGATGGCAAAACTCTTTACTTTAACCCGTACGCTTGGAATAAGTGTATGTCTGATAGATCATTGATGGAATGCAATTCCTATTCTGTGCTCCAACCTGTTCTCCTTGTAATTAACATCATTTCTATTTTGTTGTTGGTGGTGCTGGCAGTGGCAAATTTGCTGTTCCTTGAATCTCCAGCTGGTGTTGGTTTTTCATATTCAAATACATCATCGGATTTGTACACGGCTGGTGACCATAGAACTGGTAATTTAGTTCATTTGTTCAATTTTTGAGTACTTTCATTCGTCATTCAGCAAAGCCTTTATTATTGTACTACGTAAATGGTACCTGATTCAATGTGATTATATGTCCCTTTAGCTTAAAGTTAATTGATTTTGACTTCTTTAAATGCTTCTGGGAACTGTGCATCGTGCAATTGTAGCCGAAGATGCGTACACATTTCTAGTCAATTGGTTTGAAAGGTTTCCACAATACAAATATAGAGATTTCTACATTGCTGGAGAAAGCTATGCAGGTTTTCAATTGCACACCTTTTCTTTATTTCGTTGAACTTTCTCTCTTCTTCATCTTAAAGATTGCACTCTGATTTACTTGTTTGAAATTCTGTTTCAGGTCACTATGTACCTCAGTTGTCTCAAGTTGTTTATCAAAAGAACAAGGGAATTAGGAATCCTGTAATTAACTTCAAGGGATTTTTAGTGAGAACACAGAACTCATTATTCATAAAGATTTGGAAATCCTATAAACTTCCATGACAAGTGTATAATTGGCTCAATGTCCTTTTCTCTCTTATAGGTGGGAAATGCAGTCACTGATGATTATCATGATTATGTTGGCACCTTTGAGTACTGGTGGACCCATGGTTTAATTTCTGATTCCACCTATCAAACTTTACGCGTCACCTGTGATTTTGAATCCTCTACGCACCCATCAGTAGAATGCATCAAGGCTCTCATGCTTGCAGAGTTGGAGCAAGGCAACATTGATCCATACAGCATTTTCACACAGCCTTGCAATAACACTGCAGCATTGAGGCACAATCTAAGGGGTCATTATGTAAGATTTTATAATATCTTTCTCTCTGTCAACATTATCCAGGAATTCCGCGTAACTGTCATCAGAAAGACACGTGTAAGACAAGTCGGACTAGGAACCTGATGCATAGCTATCAAAAGTGGATTCTCTGCATCTAGCACAATATTTCTTACTTGAAAAAGGACTTTCATGATTTCATTTACTAACAACAGTCTTTTTTGACATTCCAAGTGGTTTTTGGCACCAACCTCTAAGTCTTGGATTTGTATGGTAAAATATCCTGAACAAGTCTGGCCTTTTCTGATAATGTTTAAATTCTACCACCAATAGCTTGAATAGACATTGGAAGATAGCAACTTTTCTTAGACGGAAAGAGGTACATGCAAGTTCCTGGATAATCTCGCAGTAACTACAAAAGTATTCGCATGCCAATTATCAAAATATTTGCATTTAAACAGAATTATCCACCTAGTTCCGATTTGCAAATATACTCTGTTGTTAAAAAACTTTCTTACAGTGATTGGCTTCCAAAATGGCTAATTAATTTGTGGGTTCATCGTGGTTACTGAAGGTAGCTGTTAAATGTTAACTTTAAGTTTCTGACGTTCATCAAGTTTGTGGTTGTTGGACCATAAATTGTGGTTCTGGCATCATCCATTGCTGTTTCTGACCATGAATTCTTCCAACTTTGTGCCAAAATCTTCTTGTCTTTTCAAATCACAGTAATCTGGAGCTATTCCTTTTCTTTTGATCTTAGGTCCTAATCTGTAAGATTATGTTCTCTACAGTTTCTAAAAGATTCCACTACAGTGAGTGTCACATAAATGATGACATGTGTTTCTTACTTGCACGTCTGATTTTCCTCCAGATTTTTGTTTGTTTTCCATTCTTGAATTACCTATGATAAATGTTATGTAAAAAGTCTTTCACCAAATAATTCCTGAATGTAAATACTGTTCATTGCCTGATGAGTTAACTAGAAATGCTTTACAGAAGTGCATTCACTGTTTCCATATCACGGGTATGGACCGGTCATTAATATTTACACCAAGCTCATTTCTATTACTTTGAAACTCAGCCATGGATGTCCAGAGCATATGATCCCTGCACAGAAAGGTACTCTAAAGTGTACTTCAATCACCCTGAAGTCCAGAAGGCACTCCATGCAAATGTAACTGGGATCCCATACCCATGGAAAACATGCAGGCAAGATTTTTGCTCTGCATCTTTTGAGAATTCTGTTTCAAATCTTCCAATAACACTGTTAACTAAATCACTACTTTACAGTGATATTGTTGGAGACTACTGGGCAGATTCTCCACTTTCCATGCTTCCTATATATAAAGAACTCATGGCTGCAGGTCTAAGGATATGGGTCTACAGGTAAGTTCCCACCTTTTCCTCTATTCCCTCGTTCTGCATTAAATTACGGAAATCTGTTTAGTTCTTTGAAGAACTCACGCGATGGTGGTTCCAGTAGGAATATTGTCAGAATTGATTATGCATGAACCTCTTTTCAATGCTTGTGCTCAGTGAGGAGGGGATCTGAGAAACAGCTGTTTGAAGGTTTCACTGCGTTATAGCCCATTAATTAAGGAACAGGATGGAGTCATTTCTTGTAAAAGTCATGGTCAAAATGATCAGTTTCTACCATGACATGGTTTCACGTTGCCTAGAAATTTGCCACACCAAATGCCTCAAAATGGGATTACGAAATAAAGCTGATTGACAGTACTCATTGTCCTTTGTTTGAACATTTGTCGGTACTGCATAATATGACTGTATGATCTTGGCTTAAAATCTTGTCCTTAAATTAGGTATATCAGAGGAGAGACTAGGTTGATGACCCATTTGGTGTCTGAAATTATTAAGAGGTTAAATCCTTGTCCACTTCATTTGGGGTGCAGGAAATATTTACGATTCCCAGCATCCCTTGTCTGCTTTAATTACTTTACTCCTTTTTGTAATTTGTTGGCTTGTACACGTGGATCCTCTTTTTGATATGGAGTTGTGTCTAGTTGTTTTTGTTTCCGAGCATCCCAAAGAACAGTAGGGAACGAAGAAAAGGATTTGTTTAGCTGATCCCAACGAGCCTGTGTTGATCTATTTCAAATTTATTTGGATCTAGTGGTCTGTTTTTATAGAATACTGAGTTTAACCTTTGTTTGCAACTAAATATACATGGGCTAAGTTGGTTGGCAAAGAGACTAGAGGTTTTGTTGAATGATATTTTCATTTAAATATGGTAGCTGGGAACTGGGAAGTTGGAACAAAGCAATTTTCTTTTGAACTGCTGATTTCCCGACCAACTAATCTTCCTACCTGGACAGGGAAGCTTGTCTGCAATGGGTAGTGTTGACTGTTGATAACGATTGATGGCTTTGGATTTGTTTACAGAAGGTGAGACACATCATGTGCCCTAGTAACAATGATTGCACGGGGTCAAGGTGCTTCTTATTGCTAGGTGGAATTGTATGAACCATGTACTAAGAAGAGACACCAAAGTCAACACGAACGTAGCATCTGAAAACTGAGCGTAAAAGGGATAGAAAAACAGCTGCTTAATGATGAGAAAAAAAACTATAGTTATATATAAATAACGGAATATATTTTCTTTTTGGTTTTTAAACATGAAGAATTCACTTTGGTGATATAAAATATTCTCCTACTTTTTAACAGTATGGCATGCATGCCTAGCAATGCCAAGATATGGAAAAAGGTCAGACGTTATCGTTGTCAAGTAGGATTTGTCCGTTGGTTTTTTTTCTTTGGCACTGGTCAGCATTAAAACTTTTTTCTTTCCATTGATTTTAAGCCTTGTCATGCATGGCATCTAATTCTGTTTGATCTCTTTCACCAGTGGAGATACTGATGCAGTGGTTCCTGTGACTGCAACTCGATACTCCATTGATGCCTTAAAACTACCAACTATTATCAATTGGTATCCTTGGTATGACAACGGAAAGGTAAGCATGTATAACGACAACAAAATGTTACAGGCGACTTATTTTGGTGAAACCATTGGACAGCAACGTTTTTATGGTTGGGATTTGGCATATTTTCTTGTAATGTTGCCATCCTCTTCTGTTTATGTAAATGATGATAACCAGTACTGAAAAAAAGGTCGTATGATAATACTCTTGCTGAAGCCCATGGTTGGAACAAGGCCATGGTAATTTGCTCATCTCCCAGCTTTTCTTGTTTCTGTAATAGGTTGGTGGGTGGAGCCAAGTATACAAAGGGCTTTCTTTCGTAACGGTAACCGGAGCGGGACATGAGGTTCCACTCCATCGCCCTCGACAAGCATTTATTCTTTTCAGATCATTTTTGGAGAACAAATCCATGCCCGGCCAAAGCTTTTAGTCCTGTATTCATCAATCTATGGTGAATGAACAAGTCATAAATAATAGAATTGTTCATATACAGGGACCGGCAAATGACAGAATAAGAGAAGCATTCCTCTCGAGTGCCCCTCCATTCTTCCATCAAGTACATCATTTCTATATTTGAAGTTGTAGCCTATTCATATGTAAGAAACTATTCTTTATAGTAACTCAATTATTTAAACTGTAAGTTCTGACCACAGAATTGTACTCATTTGTAAGAGATTTATAGGTAATGGAGTTAAAATGTTTGTGCCCTAAGTAGCGTTATTTTTTAGAACTTCACCTCCAAATCCAGTAAATAAATCTCAGAATTAAAAGATTAAAACCATGGGGGTGCAAAGGCTTCTTCAATCTTCTCTCTGTTCCTCTTCAATGTACATTACCCTGCATTGAAGCCTGAACATCAAATATGCGCCAAGACAAACGCCGTGGACTGATATGGCTAGAGTGAAGGAGCAGTAACTCGTACTTGTATGCACGAATCACACAATTCAAAATTTCTTGCATGAAAGAATTTTCTTGCAAACTCATCATTTTGAATATCAACAGAAATATTAGAATCATAAAACATAATAAAAGAGTCATCACTGTCAATTAGAAGGTATAATAATGGACTCGTGCCTCAAAAGCAACGAAATGCAGGGCGGATGTACTGCTAGTTTTATGATCTATCAACCAGGAAACAGTGTAACATCCAGAAGTCCAGAATTCCTGGAGGCAAAGAGGAACAGCGTGCTCTAGTAAGACCACATGCCCCATGTGGGTGTTGCTTATGGGAGAATGCACAGGCACCATCAATGCCACCAACGCCATCAAAGGAAGTAGTCCATGGTCTTATACTTGGGCGGCAGATCTTTATCCAGCTCACTGCAATATTATAATTCTCATGCTTGGCACCCATATAGTAGCCAAAACATGGCTAAAACTGTGGAACAACACGTTCGTTTTGAATCCCCACCCTCTTGTTGCATAAACTCTACCTCTCAAGGCATTACAAAGGCATCCTGAATCTCAGTCTCATAATATCTCCTGTCGAAATTTAAGATAGTTTACCAGTATTTTATTTTTAGTACTCGAAAGGAACTCACTCTAAAAGAACATTCGTTCAATGAATTTTTAAGGTGAATAAAATTGCCAACGGTTTTGGATTAAAAAAAATATAGAAAACTTTTGATGATGAAGAAGGTGTTTATGATTAAGTTTTAACATGTTTTTCATTAATTTTTTTATTTTAAATTAATTATTTTTAGTGTTTTTGAATCGATACTCTAATATTAAAAACAAATTTTAAAAAATAAAAAAAATATTATTTCAATATATCTATAAAAAATATATATATTAAAAAAACTACCACTATTTTTCTACCCACCCCAAAATCCTGAGGAGTACAAACTACCAATTACCGACACAGAAAAGAAAAATATTGACCCCCACGCCATTTGTGCATGCAATTCAACAAAAGGAAGTACAACATACAGTGCATGATGCATGGAAGAAGTCAAGAAATGATAGCATATATAATAAACTGACTTGGCAGCCTATAAAGTTTTTCAAAATAAATGCTTTGATTATACTCTTAGATAACCTAAAGCAGGGGCTGAAGTCAGTGGATCACAAACTAATAACAACTACATAAAACACTCTTTAAGGACTCCGAACCCACACATTCAAGACAAGCAAAGCCTGATTTTCACTTGTCACAATGCGCATCAAGAGCTCCTCTTGCTTTCTCTTCTCTGTCTTGAATTTTGCTACTCTCTTGCTTTCTACTCCTGCAATCACCAATCATGATCACCTTGAAGAGCAGAGGAGGGATAGGATTATCAAGCTACCAGGGCAACCACCAAATGTGAGCTTCTCTCAATTCTCCGGCTACATCACTGTAGACTCGGTGGAAGGTAGGGCCCTCTTTTATTGGTTGAATGAGGCCCCCAAGATTGTCAAGCCCAGATCTAAGCCACTAGTTTTGTGGCTCAATGGCGGGCCAGGTTGCTCGTCTGTGGCCTATGGAGCTTCAGAGGAGGTCGGCCCATTTAGGGTCCGACCCGATGGCGAGACCCTCCATTTGAATCCATATGCTTGGAATAAAGGTAAACATGAGCAAGACAATCATCTAATAATCTCTATGGTTAGTGGCTTGATGGGTGATATTAACAGTTTATTGTTTTTCATTAGAACCAGTGATCAAGGCCACGTTTTGCATTTAGATGGGACCTGTAATAACGGTGGCGTCTGTATTAAATTGCATATAGTTTCATGTATATTGGAGCAAGTACTGTGTCTGTGATATTTTGATCAGCATGATGTTGCTACAAAAAAAAAAAAAGAAGATAAAATTACAGAGTTTTGGCTGTCGCAGTGGCAAATTTGCTGTTTCTTGATTCACCTGCTGGTGTGGGATTTTCTTATTCGAACACTTCATCAGATATATACACGGTTGGTGACGGGAGGACAGGTATATGTACAAGTAAATATATAATTCTGTTATAATTTGTCAAAAAGCTTTCGCTATCCGAACTAGATTATTATTGCTGAAATATGAAAATGCAGCCAAAGATGCCTACACATTTCTGATTAACTGGCTTGAGAGGTTCCCTCGATACAAGCACAGGCCCTTTTACATTGCTGGAGAAAGCTATGCAGGTTAAATATTAATTGCTCATCACCACCTACTGTTTGACTATTTCGCTTGCATTAATTAATATTTTGTTAATCCACTTGCAGGCCACTACATTCCTGAGCTGTCACGGATTATAGCCCGGAGAAATAAGGGGGTCAAGAATCCTGTCATTAATTTTATAGGTTTCTTGGTATGTCAATCGGTTCCATTTAACAGCATTAAAAAATTAGTCCAAGAATATCTTGACATACAATCTTAGTTTTTTATTTTGCAGTTGGGTAATCCGCTCTTGGATGATTATCATGATAACACTGGCACACACGAGTTCTGGTGGAACCATGGATTGATATCCGATTCCACTTATGAAGATTTAAAGAAGTTCTGCCCAAATAATTCGTTCTTGTTCCCTCGGAATGAATGTTACGGTGCTTTGGAGAGGGCATATTCAGAGTTTGGAGATATCAATCCGTATAGCATTTACAGCCCTCCTTGCAATGTAATCAGAACTCTTAGACACAATCTAAAGCATTCACTGGTATATTCTTGGATCGCTCAAAAAATCCCTTTTCACATTTTCCAATTATGGGTGCAACGTGTGAATTTGTTTGTCTAATGACTTGCTGGCTTTTTTTTGTTGGGATTTAGCCATGGAAATTCAGAGGAAATGACGAGTGTGTGGTGCTGTACACAAAAAGATACATGAACCGTCCAGAGGTGCAAAAGGCTCTTCACGCCAACATCACTAGGGTTCCTCATCCTTGGGTCACTTGCAGTTCTATTGTTAGGAGCAATTGGATTGATTCTCCTATATCCATGTTGCCAATCGTCAAAGAACTTATAGCAGCTGGTATTAGAATATGGGTTTTCAGGTACGATCATGCATGTTAAAAAAAGAAAATCTTAAGTCGTTCATTTTGAAAATTTGCATTCAGGCTTGTCATAATCAGTAAAAAAGAAAAGAGCCCATATTTCTCAAATTGATATTTGTTCCACCGACAGTGGTGACGCAGATGCAATTTTGCCACTTACTGCGACCAGATACTCCATTAATGCTCTGCAGCTTGAGACCAACACAAGCTGGTATGCTTGGTATGATGACCATCAACAGGTTAGCCATATGCATATGCAATATAAAGTCATGGTTTTTGTACATATAAATTTCATATATTCTGTAAGATCTAATAATTTTCTGGTGGTATCCATGGTTTTTTTTCATGGATTGTTTGTTTAGGTTGGTGGCTGGAGCCAAGTTTACAAGGGCTTGACCTTTGTGACAGTAAGGGGAGCAGGGCATGAAGTGCCTTTGACTCAGCCTCGACTTGCTTTATTGCTATTTAGGCAATTTCTGAAAAATGAACCCATGCCAGCACTTTAGTCTTCGGACTTTCCTCGACTCTAGGTTACTAGCAAATTATAGAGTGTTCTTATTTTCTCTGTCCAAATCATCATTTGTATTTGTATTGTAATAAGGTCAAATTGCCCTCTGCATATGCATCAGTACACGTTTGTGCTGTGTATGATAATTCTAAAGGTGCAGTGAGGCAATTTGATTAAACAAACTAAAAGGAGAATTGACAGAAAAGCCTCATTTATCTTTCCACTGCTTTCTCTCAATGCAGCTAAGAATAAAATATGAACACTAAAAGTTTTCAGGTCTTTTGATGCAACCATTTCCTAGTTATTTTTTGTCATTGCTGAGCAATGGATAAGAAACATGGTGGAAATTCTTTGCCATTAAGAAATGAGATTGTCTGGTGGAGCCGTAAACAGAATCAATCAAGGCACTAAAACAAAAGATTTTTGGAGATAAGGAAGCAGCTTCAATATATTCTTTCATCCACCACCCGTACATAATTCTGGTTCTGATCATGACTTCAAAAGAGAGCTAAAGAAGGGCTCCATGCCCTAAAAGCAACTCACTGTACTACAAGCTTGTAATTACCTAAATACCTTCTATTCTTTGCTTGCCTTGGTCAATTACGTTATGGATTGATGCCATTACCATATTTTCAGTGAATACTTGGTAACATAGAAGAGACTCGAGTCATTTCTTACCGTGAACGAACTTTCCATCTCAGTGTTACATGTAAGAGTAATGGAGAGCAACCATGCATTTTTATCAAGGAAGAAAAAAGGGGGAGATGTTTTCCATTGGTTGAAAAATAATTTCATTTGTTTTGAAAATTACGTGTCGTCAGCAGCCCTATTTTGATATTCGTGATAAAAATTATTTTTTATAGTATATTTTATTTGAAAATATATTAAAATAATATATATTTTTTATTTTTTAAAATTACTTTTAACATTAACATATAAAAATATAAAAAAATAATTTTAAAAATTTAATAAGATGCTGTTTGGAACCAGTTTAATTCTTGGATCGGGAATCCCAACACAAAGTGCTTGCGGGGCAGATTAGTCGATCTAAATGCTTAACAAAGTTTACTTGCCGACTAAAAGAGGTATAATTAAGTCATTCTACATACATCAGATAAAGATTTTTTGAATACATTAATACAAGAAAAGCAGATGGAGCAAAGTTTACAAGCATTTTGAATTCTTGAATCTTGCAGCAGGAACATAAACTAAAGAAAAGCAACGCCACCATTAAAAAGTGAAAAAAAAAAAAAAGCTGAAGAAGACACCATATAACAAGAAAAGAAGCATCACAATAAAGAGAGAGGGAGAATACTAGTAGAAACAGAGCAAAAGAGGGAGAGAGTAACGGATGTTTGGGTTTAGTACTGTGGTCTAACGTATAGAGATTTGAAGCCGAAGATAGAGATGTATAGGTTTAGCAACACAGTAATTGGTTTCTTGAATCTTTTCACTCTCTTGGCATCTATACCAATAATTGGTGGAGGGTTATGGATGGCAAGGAGTAGGACAACCTGTGAAAGTTTCCTTCAAACCCCACTTCTTGTCGTAGGTTTCGTTGTCCTTATAATCTCACTAGCTGGCTTCATTGGTGCATGCTTCCGTGTAGCATGGGCACTCTGGGTTTACTTGGTAGTCATGCTATTCCTCATTGCAGCCTTAGTGGGTTTGACCATATTTGGCCTTGTTGTCACTAGCCAAGGTGGTGGTGTGGAGGTGCCTGGTAGGGTTTATAAGGAGTACAGGATTGAAGATTATTCTCCATGGTTGAGGAATAGAATTAAAGATCCTGATTACTGGAGAACCATTAGGAGTTGCATACTGGGTTCCAAGACCTGTGCTAAACTTGCCTCTTGGACTCCTCTTGATTATCTTGAGAAAGACATGTCTCCCGTACAGGTACAGTATAATTAATCAATTGTGCTCTCTCTTGAACTCTGGCCTCATGGCTAGTTTTTACTGATCATATTTATGATTTTTGGTGCAGTCTGGATGTTGCAAGCCACCAACTTCATGTAACTACAACATGGCAACAGCGGTAGCCCAAGACCCAGATTGCTACAGGTGGAATAACGCCCCAACTTTACTGTGCTACGAGTGTGATTCATGCAAAGCTGGAGTTCTCGAAGATGTTAGAAGGGGCTGGCACAAGCTTTCAGTTCTTAACGTTGTGATGCTGGTGTTTCTGATTGGGATTTACTCGATCGGATGCTGTGCTTTCCAAAATACAAGAAGGGCTGAGACTGATTACCCGTACGGGGAAAACCGGATGACCAAAGTCCGACCCAGATGGGATTATTACTGGTAAGAAAACAACAAACCATTTTTTTTTTATAATTAGTATTAGGAGGTTCATTGAATGGCTACACGACGCGGATAGAACTCCTTTATTTATAATAATAATAATAATAATAATAAAATAAATTATTGGTGATCATTAAGATTTGAATTTCTTTTATTAAAAAAAACCATCAGGTGTGTGTATATTCACTAACCCATGCCTTAGATTTTTTGTTTTATTTAAAGGTAATATTCATGTAATGAGATTCTGATCAAGGGCTTGAGATTTCTCAGAAAATCATGGAGATTTTGGCAAACCCCGTTCAACACCCTATTATCAAGGTTGAAGTTTCAAAAATTAAATATTATATACTGAAGGGAAAAAAATAAAATAGAAAAATCTCTTTGTGAATAAAATAAAAAAAACTTAGGAGATTTGATAAACTTGAGTGTTTGATTTAATCACAAAAGTTTACATTGAAATTTCTAATTTCATTCACCAAATTTTCTTTTTTTTTTATTTTTTATGATGCACCGAATTTTCATTTTGCAAAAGTCCAGCTGTACTTCATTCTTTTTCTCAAGCTACAATTAGGCCCCCATTAAGCCCAGGGTAAGATGGCTAGTGAAGATCCCTCTGCTAAGACCCTGTTTAGCAGTGCGTGGCCGTGTTTACAACGTCAACCGCTATCATGAAGCAAAACACCAAGCCATGCTTTTGGTTTCCTTTTTTACAGGTGGAGATGGTGGGAGGATAACAGAGACCGACTTTACTAGCTGAAGCTCCAATGATCCTTCAAAAATCTTCAGCGTATGTTATCTGGTGTTCTAAAGTGGGGACAATTCAGCTGTTTTTCAGTGTATGGGACACCTTGGAAGTTTCAAGTTCACCTTTCACAGTCCTTTTACAGGCTCTTCTTGTTTGTTGTTTCTGTTTTTCATGTACAAAGATGGATTTGCCTTTATTTTCAAAGACCACAGCAGTATCTTCCTTTTACTTTTCAACCCCTTTGCATCATGCAGGTTCAGATTCGTTAAGGGTTCAACTACACCTACTAAGCTATAATTATATTCATAAATCTTCTTGATCTTGAAATTAAACTGGCCATATATGATAATCTCCTGATTTTCAAGTTACATTAATCACTCAAGAACTCTCAACTCTAGAAGTTCATTTTCCAATGATAAATATAAACCAGGAATAGCAAACGCGGTTTCTAAAATATTCAAGTGGTTGCAATGTGTAAATCCGCAGAGGTGGTTGTACACAGAATTGCTAACGAGACATTAGTCAATGATAGAATTAAGGGGAAATAAGAGATCTTCAAGGCTCAGGCGCCGCCCTTAAGGGATATGAATATGGCTCAACAAATCTTCTGTGCATAACCAAAATTGTTGAAATGAAGAGCAGCCGAAGCATTACCATTCTCCAGTTCGGTCCCAAGATTTCCAACTCCTCCAACACCATTTACTGCCAAAAAGGGCAAAGAACTTGTGGACTGGATCAAAATATTGTTCACTTGTTTTGCTACAGTCTTCTTTAGCTCCTCCTCCAAAGCACCTCTCAACTGTTCAAGCTCGTGCAATTCAAGCTCTTCAATAGAAGCTTCCCAGCAACATTGGCTTCTATTGACTTTCCTCATTTGGTCAAGTACTTCTCCATTCTTTTTTTCGGCCTCTAGTTGATTAAGAGTCTGAGTTAACTGCATATTTTGCTCGTGGACATTAGCATCTCGACGCGTTTCAATGAGCTGGTGCAGGCCAGAACTTGGAGGAGGAGGGCTTCCGGTGAGAAACCGATGCATCATGGAATCAACACTGGGGTGGCCAAAGGAAAAGGCCTTTTGAGCTGGGGAGAAAACTATCATTGCTATGTCAACTCCACAAAGCGTGCTAAGTTCACTAGCCTTCTTGAAAAGACCGGCTCGTCGCTTAGAGAAGGTGACTTGCAGATGACTTTTCTTGGCTATTTTTTCAATCTTAATCCTTTGGCGACCCATGGTAGGCTTTCTGTTCACCATTGCAAGAACCTGTGTTGATATATCAGAGAAGAACAAATATACGTACAAATACCAAACGCTTGGTTGGGGCTTGTGCTAGTATGCTTGGTGGGAAAATTATACCTGGGGTATTTATAAGGTAAAACATCTCCTCCGAGCTCTTCTTTATCATCTGGACGTCTCGCTCTCTATTTTTGTCTATGATTTATCAAGATCCGGAGGTTACGTAATCTTATGCTTTAATTCTAAATTTATCACTAAGGAACTAAGTAGTACAGCTATTATTTGGCAATTAAGAAACCATTTGGCTTTCGGAGGTTACAAACTTTTAGTGATAATTATATGATTAATACATCTCACTAATAAATATTTAGGCTAACTATTTTTAGTGGGATCAAATGCGTAGGATATTCGTTACACATGTACAATCAAATATTCTTTAGTTTTGTTATCCAGTGTTAATTAATAATGGTAATGACAATAATTAATACTGTAATTTGTTATGTACAACTCTAATATTTTTCTTCATCGAGATAATTTTACCAGGACCTACTCCATTTATCTATCTATCTCCGTCCAAACTAAAATGTTTATGAAATCTCAAATTAAAAAAAATAATAATACATTATTAGCAACTACAATTACTAGGAGTAAGTTTGATTTTTATAAAAAAAATAACCGAATTATTTAAAAAAAATTAAAACCAAATTGAAATCGATCGGTTCAATTATTTTAGAATAAAAACCGGTTCAAACTTGTTTTTATGATTTGATTTGATCTTTTCATCACAGGCTTGTAAAACTAAACCGGTCAATTTTTTAATTAGTTTGATAATTTTTTTTGCTGTTTGGTTTTGATTTTGGTTTTAAATTTTTATTATTTTTTAATATGTTAATATTAAAAATATAATTTTTTAAATTATTAGTTGCTTTAGAAATTACTTTTGCCGATATAGTCCTGTTCCTGGCGGACTAGAAAATGAAAGTGGGCTAGTTTGCCGAAAGAAAAAAACAGATGGGCAAATGCGGCACTGGGCCCAATATAAGCCAGCTTATATCTGCCGGCAAAAGCTTTTCGCCCAGTATAAGCGAGCCTATATCTGCTGGCAAAAGCTCTCCGGTGACTCGGTGAGTAATGGTTTCCTTTTGGTTTGTGTTCTGAAAAAAATGGAGATGGCAGGGCAGGCCAGAACATCTTTATCAGCCCCGTCTGCCAAAATTTCTGCCGATTTTTTCCTCTTCTTTTTCTTCGGTGTATCAGAAGACTAGAGGGTCACCTGGTTGCTTTGTTTGTGTGCAGATGGATTAACCTTTCTTTTCCAAAAATCATACTGGTTTTACTTTACTGCTGCCTTAGCTCATTTCTCAAATTATATAGAACAAAAACCTGATAACTTACTAAATATCTTCATAATGGAGATTTAGTTACATGGGTTGCCTCGCGGTGGTAGGTTGCTTTGCTTTCTTTTTAAAAAACATATTCCGGTATCATATAAAAAAATATATTATAAAGTCTAATTTCTAATAAATTACAACAAATTTTGATTTGGATAATATCTAATAAATCAAGGATTAAATGATAAAATTATATATTAAAATAATAGACATTATTTGGCTAGAACAGAATGAAAACATTCCAAGTGAAATTTTCAGAACAGGATGAGAATGATAAAATATATACCTGTTTATTTTAATTTTTTAAACTGGAAAGAAATATACCAGTAATTTCAGACGGAATGAACGACTAAACAAATAAAAAGCACAAGTTATTAGCTATCAATAATTTCAGATAGGCGTGTGGCTTGAGCACAGGTCGGAATCTCCAGTTCATGGCAAACTGTGACGGGGCATCCGAAAAGGCTTGAAAAGTCCCAAAACTAGACGTATGGGATGCTATAAGCATTACGTTTCTCATTTGAAGAGAGATTTTATTTATTCAAGAAAATTGCTGTATTGCTATATAATAAATATATATGCCGATATCCACTAACAATTATTCCGTTTTACTGCTTAATGATTGAAAAATTTGATGTATTTTGATTAAGAAGAATAGCATGTTAAATGCTAAGATCACACTATCGCTTAATTATATTTCCTCTTCTTCTCTTTCCTTTTTTTTTTTTCATGGGATGTATCTCTTTTAATGTTGCGTGAGTGGTGCAGTCAAGTAAAAATTTGGCATCATTTATTATTATAATAATTAGACAAGACAGATTGCTCTGCCGATGACATGAACGCCGATGACAAAGCCACATGCTTTGTTTGATCACTCAGAGCCGGTCACCCTCGGCTCCTTAAAATTTGCAAATCTATTTAAATATCTGCCGTCCAATCAATCCAACCGCTAAGAATCATGAAGTTTTTGGCTTCACAAGACAATCCATTGAACCAACCCTGCTAACGGGGGGCTAGTCAACTCTCCCTGAAAGAATAGCGATGGTAGGGCTCAACAGCTGAGATCAGCACCCTCTTCCTTGGTTACAAGGCCGTCAAGGTTCATCATATCCCTGGCTAGTGGGGTGTCCCATAACTAGCTCGCTAGGTTTAAATTCTTGGTTCATGGCAGAAAGTCCTGAACAGCGACAGGACAGCAGGAAAATGACAGGCTGGATTGTTTAATATACCAAGTTCAATTCATGAATGCATGAGTTAAGTCAGTACTCGCTACAACTTAAACAGAGCTTAGCCCTCCAATTCTGCAGAGATTTATATTGCATAAAGCATTTTTTTTTGCCCGTTCAGACATGAACAACACCTGGAGTTCTTGAGGCCATGATTGGATTTCTAATGGAAGATAACTAAAACTAAATTTTCTCTAACCATTCAACACTTTTGGTGACAATTTATAGATATATCATCACTGCACTGAAATCAACATGGAGTTCAATTTCGCCACTTCATGAAATGGCTGGTGGATAGATTAATGCACGACCTTTCTGGCTAGACAGAGTCTGCTCGATCTCATAAATGACAAGAACCACTTGCATTAGAGATGACAAACTTGCACTTACCCATTAATTGTGGTCCCATGGATGTAAAGGGACGGAAAACACCCTTGACTACTTGTGAGCTTCAAATACGAACGAGGGTTATCATTCTCATTTTAATTTTCATTAATTACGTTTATTTTTTCTTATTAATTTTATCATATGTTTATATATATAATCATATTATTAAATTAATTAAGAGTTTATTGAATCACCTGAATTTCAATTTCAAATTTTTCTTGTTGCTTTTAAAAGGATATTATTATTAAAATATTTTTTTATGTTAGAAAAAAATTAATTCAAAATACTATCACAAATCACCTATTTAGTATCTATCTAAGTTTCTACCCAAGTACCCAAAATGCTACATAGGGACCCACCACTTTAGCAAACTGAACATCCCACTTGCTTCATCGGTTTGGACAAGGGCTAGCTTCGTACATGCCCCCAACTTATAACCAATTCTCGATTGGGTCCTTATTGTTTTCTTTAGTGACGTCTTTAATGCATAAAACATTCTTAGTTTTGCCTTCTATTCAATTCCGTCGATGATTTCTATTCAAAAGCTGTTTTTTTTTTTTCATTTTCTTAAAAAAGAGTAGCGGACATGTTTTAAAAGTTTGTAACAATTTTGCATGTTTGTTTTTTAAAAAATAATTTTTGAAAAATTACTTTTCAAATTTTTTTGTGTTTATTTGTCATTGAAAAAGCTGATCAATGAAAAATATTTTTCGATCAATAAAAAATACTTTCCAGTCAATGAAAAACACTTTTCGGTCAATGAAAAATACTTTCTGGTCAACAAAAATATTTTTTAGTAAAAAAACTTTGGCTTGATTTTCAGGAAAATATTTTTCTTTTTAGCTGTATTTATTTTCCAGAAAGTGATTTCCGGAAAAATACTTTTCAAACTTTCTTGTGTTTGTTTGCTGTTAGGAAAGTTGATAAATATAAAACACTTTCGAGTCAAAGAAAAATTTGGCTTGATTTTCAAGAAAGTGTTTTCCTAAAAATTTGAGAGGAAAATACTTTCTGAAAATTGTAAAAAATTTATAAATATCATTATTTGCTGATTATATCAAATTTGATCCTCAAACTTTTGATTGCTATATATATATATTTTGTATGAATATTTATTTTTTATTTTTATTTTTTAAAATTTAATTTTTATATTAATTTTGATCTTTATTTTTATAATTGTTATTTGCTTTTCTCATATTATTTCTTATTGAATTTTTTTCTATCAAATTTGATCCTTATTTTTTTGATTGTTATTTATTTTATTTGAAATACTTTATGAAATGTTAATTATTATTATTTTAATTTCTTTATTTTTTTAGATTTGATTTTTATTATTTTGATTATTATTTATTTTATTTGAGATAATTTATGAATTTTTTTAATTTTATTATTATTCAACCTTTTAATTTGTAAGAATTATTTCTTATTATTTTAATAAATTTGAGAAAAATAAAATATTAATAAATTATTTTCCAGTTTATTTTCCATAATATAACCAAACACTAAAATTATTTTTTAGTTTATTTTTCATAACACTACTAAATATCAGAAAATACTTTATTTTTTTAAAAATTATTTTTTAAAAAAAATTTAAAATTCACTTTTTAAAAAATTACAACTTTCCTCGAACAAACAAATTCCCTAACTTTACCCACTAGGAAACACACAAATCGCACTCCCACGGCGTATGTACACATGCAATGCCTACGAAAACACGACTTGCGTACACAAGCAACAAAACATCACATAAATTTCTCTCTCGACCATTTAATATTGCTGGGCTTCGGCTAAAAGAAAAAACATGCAAAATCACGTAAATTTCTCTCCTGGCCATCGATTGTCTTAAACTTTTGGCTTACTCAACCACACCAGTTCAATGGTCCCATTAATCCAATAACCATTGAAATTTCTAAGGAATGCTCGATATTTTCTCTCTATAATCTCATCCGAAGCCTCCGTGAAAGACACAACGGGGAAACTTAATCATGAAAAATCTTAGTCTACATGTAATTTTTCACTGCAATATAAACCAGCAACTTATTGGACAATTCTTGATTCCTCGCATTCAATCTGGGAAGCCTTTCGGCTCTCTTTTACATGTTAAAATTTAATGGGAGGATCTCGAACAGACTGAAAATGTCTTGGCACGGATTTGGACTCACACGAATCACTAGCATGTGTACATTCCATGGCCTAGCTAAAAATTGTCATCAAAGTCACAATATATTATCTCGAGAAGCAGTTGAATTTCCTAGGCTTCATTGATTCCTCGGCGCTGACGGCCATCTAAAACATTATTCGTGAGTCGTCTTGGATTAGAACAACAGGATATTAAATGGTATGCTAACAACGTGTCTTTGATTTTTAAATGGACATGCACTGATCGGTCGCTAATGGCTTTTTCAATGATAAGAACTTATTATTGCAAGAGTTGATCAGCCAGCCAGGAAAGAAAAGTCAACGGTTCGTGCTAGCTGGGGATTCAGCAGGGGACAATATAATTATTCATCTCTTGAACCAACTTTCCAAAACCTTATGAGATTAAGTAATACTATGCTAATCCCATGAGCTCCACATAATTATTTAAATATTCTCATTTATTTTTAAATATTCAAACTAAATTTATTTTTCTATTAATCGGATATATTGAAGGCATATATATGCATATATCCACATCGAGATCAGGGAAACGCACGTGTACTTTATTTTTCAAGCTATTACTTTGTTTTAAGACTGGTTAAAATAAATGCAGCCAAACAACTCCCCGTCCAGCTAGCCCCGCCATGTATGGTTTTTCTCCTCCACTTCACCCCTTCAGGGGTCTGACAGTGAAGATACACACACACACACACACACACTCGTCGATGGTTAAAGAAATAAATCCATCCAGCAAAGTCAAAGTAATTCGATCTAGTAAATAGTAAATAAGTTGTTAACACGTGTCGTTTTCAATTAAAGATCTCGACATCGAAGTGAAATCACTGGTTAGATGACTGCTAGATATAATTGGTCATCACCGTTAAATTTTAATCAATTCAGAATAATTATCCAGTGAGGTAAGATCTTATAATATCTCTGGTTTTACTTCCTTGTAGTCTAAAGTAATATTTAATTAAAAATATGTTTTTTCAGACCCAGCATTAATACAAAAAAAAAAACCCAGAAGCTCTCGGCGAAGCATGCTCTGCGTAGACATTATGTCTTGAATAAAAGACTTCACAGCATGGTAATGCTAAACAAATACTTAAATCTTTTTCAAAGAGAAAAATAAAAATAAAAGTACAACTCTATGTGCTTCGAAATATTTTAATAAATAAAAAAACATGTTGATTTCTAAGGTTAGAATGCACTTGTCACTTGCCAAGTCAAAGACAGGCCAAGAACTCATTCGAAGGTGACCAAGCCAGCATAAGAGGAGGAATCCTTTAATTTATAAATATCATTGGAGAGACTTTTCTTCATCAACTTGTTTATTTTTTGGCCTTTGCCTGCGCGTTGTTTTGTACTTTTTCCGAACATTGGATATATTGCAATCTCTCTCTCTCTCTCTCCGGGCCAGTCAAAGTTGAACTTCCTGTTTTGGTATCCATTTAGCCCCCCTTCAAAACTTGTATAAAACAAGAGGCGAAGCCTTTCCTTCTCTAAACACGCAACAAAGAAAAGAAAAATATACGCAGAGAACAACGTACCATAGAGCTCTGCATAATTTTGTGCTGAGCTTGCTACTTATTGCTCATAGAATCAACCCCTATCCAGTCTTTTCTATTCTGTTTCGATCTTGGTGAGTTTTTTGAGGGTGGTTCCGTTGTTCTGGTAGAAGGG
Source organism: Populus ilicifolia (assembly GCA_015708895.1). Lineage (NCBI taxonomy): Eukaryota > Viridiplantae > Streptophyta > Magnoliopsida > Malpighiales > Salicaceae > Populus > Populus ilicifolia. The sequence goes on from SRLM01000058.1 coordinate 2,011,033, forward strand.
ACTAGAAAAAGTTACTAGTAATACTAGCTAGGATGTCTTCTACAAACAAAGCAGTGTCTCTTGAGGAGACGCCAACATGGGCTGTTGCTGTGGTCTGCTTCGTTTTGGTTGCCATTTCAATCGTTATTGAACATCTAATTCATGTTGTGGAAAAGGTATGCCCATGCCTTCTTTGAATGGTTTAGCGAGGTAGATGATATGCAACATGTTAGGAAATTCAGACCTTGGTTAATCTTGAAAGTATGCAAGCATGTTTTGTATATTTTGAAGTGTTTTTTCCCCTCTTTTATTTTCACGGAAAATGAGTTATAGCAGTTCCGACGATTGAACTAAACTTCTGCCAGTCCCCATACATAATTGAACGAGTATAATTTTTAATGGCTATTTATGTTGCTTAGCCTGATGGTTTTCTGTACTTCTTTTACAGTGGTTGAAGAAAAAACACAAGATAGCTTTAGTTGAAGCTCTTGAAAAAGTTAAAGCAGGTAACCCATTTTTAGTCTGAGAAGCTCTTGCCAGTTTTAAAGTCGATTGTTTTTTTTTTTAATCAGAAAACAAGGTAACTGACCCTTTCTGTTCTGACATGCTTTTTTGTAGAGCTCATGCTTATGGGATTCATATCTTTGTTCCTAACAATATTACAAGGACCAATCTCTGATATCTGCATTCCAAAAAGTGTTGCAGCCACTTGGCATCCTTGCGATGGTAACCAGGAGAAAGCAAAAGCGGAAAAGTCATCAGATTCTAAAGACAATCGTCGAAGGCTCCTTCAGTTCTTGGATTCTGGAGAAAGTCATAGACGTTTTTTAGCTTCAAAATATGACACATGTGGCGAGGTAATCATAAGATCAGCATATTCTTTGACTACCAATTCTTAATTGCATAAATTTGCTAGGATTGGTGAAAGTAAGTCCAGAAAATGTTCTCTCGAGCTCTATTTTTTGAGCAGCTCGTTTTTAACATTGATTCTTGCATATGTTTCAGGGTAAAGTGGCCCTCGTATCATCATATGGAATCCACCAGCTCCATATTTTCATCTTTATATTAGCAATTGTACATGTGCTCTACTGCATAATTACCTATTTCCTAGGCAGAACCAAGGTACTGTAATACTAACATTTATTCACTTCCTCCTCATATGCTCAATTGCTTTCCCTTTTCTGACGGATCGATCTCTTCAATGCTTCTTGGAATGCAGATGAGGAAGTGGAAGACATGGGAGGATGAAACAAAGACACTTGAGTACCAATACCATAATGGTAAGTCTTTCGTCAAAGCTTGGCTTAATGATCAATTATCAAATCATAATTTGTTGCCTACAATTTCATTAAAGATGCAAAATGACACTTACAAGGATGGAAGCTACTTTCAGTGAACTAGCAGTCAGTGGCAACCATTTCTATTTTAGGCATCCATACTTAAATCACTTTATGGAATGCAGATCCGGAGAGGTTTCGGTTTGCAAGAGACACATCATTTGGAAGGAGGCATATGCAACTATGGAGCAAGTCACCAGTTCTCCTTTGGATTGTAAGTATTGAATGTGGATTATTCTTAAAGAATTTGCCTTTATGCAATAACAAAGTGGGCTATGAAGATAACATCGCCGAAACACTGCATATTCTGTATTGAACTCAAGATACGGTAGATCAGGGTTTCACTACAGGAATGAGATATGATTAGTATTTTAATTCATTGTATCCTATACTTTTCAGGACACCGGAGTTCATTTTTTATATGAAACTCTTTTTTTTTTTTTTTGTTGCCCCTATACCAGGTGTGTTTCTTTAGACAGTTTCTTGGATCAGTAACTAAGGTTGATTACATGACATTGAGACACGGATTTATCACGGTGAGTTGCCAAGCATATATACTTGAAGTCTTAAACTACGCAATCTTTACTCCGACAAGGTATTCTCGTTATCGGAGTTACAATGTTATGGTATTTTCTTTTAGGCACATTTGGCCCCTGGAAGCGAAGCAAGATTTGACTTCCAAAAGTACATCAGCAGATCACTTGATGAGGATTTTAAAGTTGTGGTGGGGATCAGGTCTGTTCTTACAAGCATTTGAAGCAGTAAATTACCCGGGTTGATTGTTTATTTTAGAATCCTAACCTTACTTTGTGTATGCAGTCCAATTATATGGTTCATTGCAGTGTTGCTCCTGCTGACCGATACACATGGTAAGCACACTATTCTGGCACTGGTTCCCAGATGATATAAGGTACCAAAAGTTATTTTGTTGAAGGGCTAAGAATTGTTTCGTTACTCATGACAGGATGGAACTCTCATCTTTGGTTACCATTCATTCCTTTAGTTGTGAGTACAAATACCATCCAAAACCTTTGCTTTTAACATCACAATCGATCGATAAATTTCCCACTCTTGCGAGTTCAGTGATCATCAGGAAGTCATAACATTTAACTGACAATTTTGCAGGTAATTTTATCGATAGGAACTAAGCTACAAGTGATCATAACTCAAATGGGACTAAGGATTCAAGAGAGAGGAGAAGTGGTCAGGGGTGCTCCCGTTGTTCAGCCAGGCGATGACCTATTCTGGTTTGGACGCCCACGATTCGTTCTCTTTCTCATTCACCTAGTTCTTTTTCAGGTATTCAAACACATCTAGGTATCTAATTCTTAATGCTTCCTGCTTATGTTTATGCTTATGCTTATTTGTTGTCTTAACCTTCTTCATTGCAGAACGCATTTCAGATTGCTTTCTTCATATGGAGTGTGGTAAGCAATTCTACCGTTTCCTTTTTAACATTTACAGCATGATTTAGGAAACGTTTTACTTCAAAGTATCCTATAACACATTTTTTCCTGAAAGAAGAAAAAACCAATGCTAAGTACATTGCATTCATTGTCTAAAGTTTACTAAGAACCTAAGAAGTGTGGACTTTTCACTTTCATTCTGCCTGACTAATTGCTCCTTCTCTTTCAGTATGAATTTTCAATAAAATCCTGCTACCATGCTCACACTGAGGGTATTGTCATCAGAATTACATTGGGGTGAGTTTCGTTAGCATATTGAAAGGCATGAAAAAATTACCCCCTAGTTAAAACCTTCTGTATAGTTAGGACATTTTTTTTATCAAATTTTACTGATTTCACAAGGTTCAAGCATAGCTGACAAGATGTAAACTGGGAATGTTCAGGGTCATCATACAGATCGTCTGCAGTTACGTGACTCTGCCTCTCTATGCTCTAGTGACCCAGGTTAGTATTGTCATTAAAATGGCTAGCTCATAGCAGTAAGACATTTTGTTATCTTGTGAATGACATTGTTTCCGGTGATCTCTCAGATGGGTTCTAGCATGAGACCAACAGTGTTTAATGATCGTGTGGCGGCAGCCCTCAAAAACTGGCACCATACAGCCAAAAAGCAAAGTAAACATGGCAAGAATTCTGAGTCTCACACACCGATGTTAAGCAGACCACAAACTCCCTCTCATGGTATGTCGCCAGTTCATCTCTTGAGTAACCACCGCAGCAGCACTGCTCCTAATAGCTTCCCGAATTCTCCAAGGTTTTTAAATCACAACAATAATGATCAATGGGATACTGAAGCAAATTCTGTACATGATTATGAACTCAGTGAGTCTGTACACCATGGAAGTCTTGATGTTAGGGACCAAGTCACACATATTCAAGATCCAAACTCGATCCAATTGCCTCCAGGGCCTGGCTCCATCCGTACCCAACACGAAATTAACATTGGCAGTGCTCGTGATTTCACATTTAGGAAATGATAGCAGAAGCATGCTGGATTTTTTCAGCAAACGTTATTTACTTGTCATGTGTTCATTTTTTGTACATGAGAAAAATAGAAACCTACTAGGGCAGAAAGAAACTGTTGGAACCTGAAAGCAACACGGGCAGTGATCGTTCCATGCATGAGTTTTGCTTCCTTGGTTCTTTTATTAGAGAATTTTTTTTACCCCTATTTATTACATATGCACAGCCATTTCAAAAAGCAGACAACTCATTGGTGTTATTGTATATTATGCTTTAAGATGTGCAAGCAAGAATCATTTCCTTGACAAGCGGATGAGCAGAATTGGTCTCCCATGCACAAGTTTTTGTCCTGTTGAATGCTGCTGCTTACACGATTTGCACAAGTTAAAGCTTAAAAAACCCAGTTAGCACCTCATATGGGTGGTGATTTTGACACACTTTTCACACTGTTGAGGTGTCTCGTTATAAATGAGTGGTGTGGCAAAACCAGAACCGCCACCGCCAGATATTTGTTCAATCAAATCCTTACTGCCTGTTAGCATTGGAAGTTGATGGTTCGCTTTCAATCATAATGAAGCTTAATTTGAACTTCGTTTGTTCGTATTATTGGAGATCCTCGTCAACAAACATTGCTTTGACTCTATCCACCTCCATGTGGTTTTCCTTGAAGATTCCTTTATCTATTTACCAGCATGGTAAACGAGGGAAGTAGCCACCCGGCTTGCGATAAGTTTGTTTTTGCGGTTATAAAAAATTGTTTTTTTTAAATATATTTAATATATCCATGATAAAAATATTTTGTTAATTTTTTAATTTATTTTTAAATAAAAAATATTTTAAAAAATAACCATCAAACTAGTGTTGTTTTTGAGTTAAAAAAATGACTCAACTTCCAGGGATTCCTTTTCTTTAGAGTGGTTGCTTACTGTGGAGATTTTGCAAGTGAAGTAATGCGTTAGAAATAGAAAAATGGGGGGACAAATCAAAAGTAGAGACGAGAGTTTCATGGAGGTTTTTCTGGGTCCATGTAAAGTTAGCTTACCAAGAATCTATAATTATAAGCTGGAGGTCCAACATCAAGCATCACAGGTTGTCAGCGAGTTATTAAAAACAATGGAGTATAAAATAATTTATACCAATTTCTAGACAAATAAATAGAATATATATAAAAAAAATTGTCCATGAGATTGTTAGGATGAAAGTCTCGTTCCTATTAAGCTTCAAATGCTATCTATATTCATATGATGCATTTATAATTATTTTTTTAGTCATTTTTCTACCCTTTTCGATTATATTCAAATTCATTATATAATTATAATAACAGGATAAATAAATCCTGAAAAATCTTAGTGCTTTAAGAGTAATCATTAAAATTTACGATAAGATTTCTCACCAAAACCCTTTTAACATCCGATGCAAGCCTGCCTTGTTGATACCGGAAAAACTAATGGGAGTCCGCCATGGAGATGTATGTGGTTTCTAACTTTAAGGTTTGTGAAATTAGTTGAGTGTGTATTAACTGTCGAAAAATCCATATTAAGAATAAAAAATAACTAATGGGAGTGATTAGGAGCTAATAAGATGCGATTACATTTGTGATCGCCATCTCTTTCAGGTTTCAAGAGGGCACGTCGTGGCAGGCTGTGTGCTCTATATGCAGTCTCACTCTCGTTTTAGAAAAGCAATCAAACACTTTGACCTCCAACAACAATATTGTAATAACATCAAAAAAATAAATTCAAGCATCTGATTCATTTGTTGATTGCATATCCACCCCTGATTTTGGTCACTGCAAGAATCGACTTGGCTGATCTTTTGATTGTAACAGAATTGCCATGGAGGTTAGGCCAAATCAGACGGCTGATAACTCTCCGCAGCATCGGCGTCATGTGCCAGCGACCCCATCAAAGCAACCTGTTGCTCCTTCTAACACAGTTGACACCGCCTCAGTTTCTCAAAGGTCTCTTTCATGAATTTCCTGTTTGATTCCCGGGAAAGTTTCTTTTTAAGAAAGAAAAAGAAAACCCATTTTATAATCTTGATTTTCTTCTACTGGTTCTCTTTGAATTAATCGAAGGACAGAAATCTTGGTTCTGTTAGTGTCTTACATGTTGTTTCTTTGGTTTTTGTTTTTTAGGAAGTGAAATGATCTTGGTGGGTTCTGTTTTTTTTTTTTTTTTTGTAGGTTACAGAAGGAATTAATGTCTCTTATGGTATGCAAATATCCTTTCTTTTCTGTTTCTTTACTGTAAAAAATTATCAACTTTGATTTTAATGTTTTATTGGGTCGCCAGTCTTGGTATTTGTGTATTGAACTAGAACTGTTGCCCTATATGGTGGGCTGCTGCACTGTGTTTTTGGTAATGGAAATGGCTTTATTGAAAAGAAATCCTCTAAAGGATTCAAAGGTTTATAGTATATACACAACGGCGGAAATTACTATTAAGCCTTAGTTTTTACTGTGGCAAGTGATGATGGCCTGTTCTTCTGCAGATGATTGGAGGAGATCTTGGAGTGTCAGCTTTTCCTGAAGGCGAGAGCATTTTTGCATGGATTGGCACGATTATGGGTGGAAAGGGAACTGCCTACGAGGGATTATCATACAAGCTTTCTCTGCGTTTTCCTCTAGACTACCCTTTCAAACCACCTCAAGTCAAATTTGAGACGATGTGCTTCCATCCAAATGTTGATCAATTTGGGAACATATGCCTTGATATTCTTCAGGTTTTAATCAACTTGCTGTGACAATACTTTTTTAAACTTTGTGCATGTAGTTAAAAGGATGCAGGAGACGGCAGATGTTAAAATGATAATAGGTGATAATAATTTAATTGTAGTTCAAACCCAGCTGATATTGCCAAATTCTAGCCCTTCCAGTTGAAGAGAGTTTTCTTACGTGCCTTGCATTGAAAGTTGTTATTTCTCTCGTGAGACTAACGAGGTCCTCTCTATTTGTCTCCATAGGATAAATGGTCTTCAGCGTATGATTGCAGAACCATTCTCTTATCCATTCAAAGTCTATTGGGAGGTCTGCTCACAATTGTGTACGTGCTTGAACTTTGTCTGTGTTTCTGTTTTTGCCTAACTATGTAGTTCTTTCGTGCAGAACCGAACCCAGACAGTCCCTTGAACAACTACGCTGCCAAACTCTGGAATAACGAGGAAGGTTAGATGGATATCCTATCTTCATATCTAAGGTCATTTTCTTTTGTTTAAACATCAAGATGAACTGCCGTGGATGTATAAAGCTTGAGCTTCTGTTTACATGTTCTTGCTGGTCATAATTCTTCTTTATAGGGACACCTACCATATTAAAAATAAAACCATGCTCATTCTTCTTGGACCACCAGACCTAGCTTTACTGGTGTTTATTATCCATGTAATATCAGGAAACATGCTCTAGGATAACAAAACGTACATATCTTCACAATCTGGTCTGAATGGACACATTTACTCTGTTTTTTGTTCTGAAGAATTTGGTGATATGAAACCATTATGCTTAGCCACATCGCTATAAACTGAAGAGAATTGTTTATGCGGATTTGTCACAGATTACAAAAGCATGGTCCACAGACAGTATTATGCTGGAGAAGCATTTGAGAGTTGAGCTACAGTTCCCATCCCTGATAAAATCCCAAATGTTAACACTTCCACACCTTTGCTCTTTGAAGGTTTGGGGAAGAGTCTGGAGTCAGTTTCGATATTTGTATTACCATCCTCTTAATGAACATTCTCGTGTAAAAAACTTCAACTCGTATCATTTTTCAGGAAATTTCAGTCCTTTTCCTACTCTGATTAAGCAGGTGATATTTCTTTCTTGTCATTGGGCATCTACAAGTTGTAAAGCAAAATATCAAATTCAATGAAAAGCCATTTCGGGTTCTTCTGTAACCGGAGACTTATTCTTGTTTTGGCATTTTATCATGCTTTTGTCCTGTGGGGCTCAAATCGTCAAACATCACAAGGATTGTTTTGATCGTGAGCCAATTTTTTTTCTCGATTGACATTCCATGAGGATCCTGTTACCTCTATTTCAAGTTCCTGATCTCACATTGGTCAACATGTTTTATATATATATATAGTTGCAGTGCATTTTTTCTAAGGTATTTACTTTTCAGTGTTGTTACTGTATCTAATGAGATTGTTAAAAAGCACACTTACTGGTCATTCATGGTAACAACGACGACTGATATTCGACACCTGCAAAGACAGCGCGTGCAATGCATGACCATGACCGCGATATAAAACCATGATCACAAGGGAGCATAGTTAACTGATATTCGTTCTGCTTTTGCCTGCACAAGCACCGTGGAGAAATCAGGCACAGCAGCTATGACCATCAGAAAGGACGTAAGATGTGCTTAAAGCGAGATTAAGATAAATACACAAGGCAAGAAAATGGGCTGAGTTTAAATTAAATTTTATAAATGGTCATTGATTTCCATCTCCGAATTTTTTACAAGATAGAAATAAGATGTAAAAGCGAATCAATCCTCGTTCGAACTATCAGCAACAGCAGGTGCTTTGCAGATGGGGCACATATTCTTCATTGACAACCACTTCTTGATGCAGTCAACATGCCCGCAGTTCTTTATTGTTCCCACTTTTTCCACGCTCCTGTATTCTTCCTGTCAATTCTGATCACCATCAAGGTACGGAAATGTTAGGCACGCTAAAATGTCACATTGAGTATCAAAAAATGTGTTTCAATTTTGATGTCATTCGGGACCAAATCAGTACCAAACCCGACTTTCAGTCTGAAATTTTGAAAACAATAATTGCAATGCTAAGCTGCAGAAACAGATTAACTCACACGGGCATCCTGTTAATTCACCCAGAATCCTGCCCTCTGATTTATATTTCCAGATGTATGCCTGTACACGGTTCAAGACCATGAATCATGATATTGTTCTTGTGAAGCTTAATCTTGACGATACCTTCACCTATATCTTGAGGTTTACTAAAAATATAATTAATCACCGTTAACACAACTATTACTTACAAGGCAGATAGCACAGGATGTTTCCTCCTGGCCTTTGTCGGAAGAAAGGCTTATTGTCTCCATCAAGCACTTTGAAAACACATCTTTAGGCAATACTGTGTTGACATTCCTTATCCTTTCTCCTAAAGCAAGTAGTTCCTGCCAGGGTGACAGCAGATGATTTTAAGTAAAGGAAAAACAAGAGAAGCTGCCACTCAAAAAAAAGTCATTTCTTGAAAATACTAACCTCATAACTCATGCTGTCAACATCCAGTCTCATGTCCCTGTATTGATCAAATAAATTTATGGAGCCACTTAACTATTAAGTGGCTACCTCTAAGACTTGAACTTGCACTCTCGTGGTTAAAACACGTAAAATTGCAAGACTTCCCCATCACAAAACACAAACACACCCAAAACAATAATAATAATAAAGCCAGAGGAAGGGAAAGAAAACTGGAAAGAATTCTAGCCTCGTCCACAGCACAAGTCACAATCGATTACCACGCACCTCAGATCCCATTCTGTCATGTGCGTCCACCACATTAGAAAGTGATTGGAATCTCTCAATAGATATCCTTGGCCTTCCTTCTCTAAGATTGCTGTGCCAACCTCCGGAAGAAAGTGGCCAAGGTTATCTGGAATTATTGGTTTCTGAAAGAAAATGCTGACCATTTTCAATAGTAGTTGCTCCTTGTCCGAAATGAGAAGTGCTTATACCAGTCCGACGTGTAGGTATAGCTGGTCGAGGATAACTATTCTGCCCCTCCCTAGAAGCCTGGGCATGAAAGCCGTGAAGATAGCGTGGTGGTGCAGCAGGAGTTCTGCTTATGATGGATTCATGGTTGTACCAGTGAATATCAGTAGGATTAATAATGAATCATCTCATGGCTCAAGGAATTATTTGCAGCAATTGTAAATTGTAAATTACATTTATATTAGAATTGCGGGGAAAACTAAGAGTAGAATATAGAAAGCAATATATCTTAAACTAGCCTTAAGTATGAAATCTCCCATGTGCAGGAGGAGGAATACCAATATGGTTGGTCATAAGCAGTTATATCAGCTTTTAAGTTAGAAGCATCCACCGCCCAGGATGGTTTCGGAGATGAGATGTTGAAGAAAAAGGATGGGGCTCGTAACTTATTAATAAATGAGTTCTCCTTGGGTTGGGCTCCAAATCAAGTCGAGTCCTGCTTCTCACATGCCTTGGAGAATCTTCACCCCCAACTGACAGGCTGCTACTCATGTAGGGAGGCCAACCAGAGGAGTCAAAGTTATTTCTATAATCTGAAGTTGGTTTCTCATGGTGACGTTCAAATGAATTGGAGGTAATTCCTGCACTGTAGATAATGCTGGTGCCGCCTCTTTCCCGCGATGTAGAAACACCAGGGCCTTTTCTTTTGAACGGCCCTCTTCCCGTGCTCATTGTTTGATCTAGTAAACCACCCTCAACTTCATGGATACCATGCCTGTTGTATTGATTAGAATGAACCTGGGCAGCATTGAGCTCTGGAGGAGGATAAAAGTCTCCACCAGCTGAACAGCGAGGGAACACATCATGTGATCCGGTTTCCAGGGTCTGTCGAGATGCACAGTTGAATCCACTTGTTGAAATAGGATTGATCGGATGAGAAAAAGGAACCATTATCCTTTGAGACTGCCCTTCCTGCAACAATTATTTTAAGAACATAGTAGCATTCAAGACAAGGCTAAGTCACGACATAAGCAGTTGGCGGATGAAAGAGCAATAGCTGTTCGAGGCATGCAGGAGGTCAAATCTCCAAGGTGGAACACAATGGATGGGTACAGCAAATTTCACACCTCATGTCAACGAAATTATTCAAATTCCACCAATATCTTCTATGGAAAAAAGTATGAAAAGTGTTGTTTCAATTGGGCTATAAATCAAAACAATCCTATAATCTTCATACTTTCACTTGCAAGCATAGCATGTCGCTAAATTGTAGCTATCATCCCAGTTAATGATCACCAAAGCAATGTAATAATGAAATATTTCCCTTTCATCATAATCATTGATAAATTCCGACCCCTCACCAGTATCCCACTCCAGTAGCATTCTAAACTGAAGTTGGACATCATTTGTGCGAGATTTTGCATTTGTGCAAGATTTTGAAGGAATACTAGCAGAAAGGGATTTTTACTGAGTAACACATAATAAAGGAACGTACCCATATGGACATAGGATTGTCCAGAAGCTGGGTGGCCATAGCTCCATGGCTCCATTCCTGCTCTATCTCAAAGTATTGAGATGTTTTGAACATTTGTTTATGTCCCATAGCCCCTTACAGCAGAAGATGATTAAAGTTTTGACGAGGGGAAGAACCAACCTGCTTAGAAATCATCCACAATGATCAGAGAAATCACATATGTACAAGTATGGGTGCAAATATACATCAGTTTCTACTTGTCATCAAAGCAGGCATCATACTAAGCTTTGCCTTCAAAACTCCGATTAACTGATAAAGATCGAACTTCGAAATGGTTCTATACTGCTATACCAGAAAGCTCAAACCCTTAAAACCAGAATGCTTGAAAATATGGTTGAAGAAATGAGTACATGACATTTATAATATTCGTTTGATTTTCTTCAGCAAAGTTGTTCATTACTAAGACGGGTAAACAAAAGTCAAAATTACTCATCAGAGAAATAATCACAATCAGTATGATATCAGAATATCTATTTGATAACAAATTGCCAGCCAAATCAAGGGGACAGAAGCTCACTAATGCGTTCATTCTGCCGAGTGATTAACTATAAAAACTGAATCCCTCAAGCAACTCCTAAAATGATTTGCAAACAGGGTTGAATTATAATGATTAAGCTTCAGAAATCAAAAGTGACTACATTTAAATGATTACAGACATGTAAAACAAGCTGTCTCAAATTTAGAAAACAAACTCTGTAAACAGTTTATCTAGTTTTTGAATTTTGAATAAGTTGCAGAGTTTCAATAGGTAAGGTGTCTATGATTTTTACCATGAAGAATCGAGAACTGTAAAAAAATAAACAAAACATTTTTCAAAAAATGAACTACTCCTGAAAGTCCCAGAAGAAAATGCCATGCAATACTGAGAAACATTTGATCTAAAGGAGATAAGTGAAGAGAGAAAAGCAGAGTCGGGGAAGGTAATCTATGAACAAATAATCAAATCTAGAAAAATGAGAAAAATTGGTGATAATAAACTCGATGATCTGAAATTGCTGACAGTAACAATTCAAACAGGATTTTTATATACAGCAGTAATCCTATACAGCTGCAGGAATTCAATGGCAATTACTAAAACCTAATGCACTGAGAAAAAACAAATCATATAACAAATTCAAGAATAATGAACTTCAACTGGTCCCTACTGTCAGATAAAATTAAAAATAATAACAGAGAAAGAGATAACAACAATGCTAGTAACATTAACTGCTTCATTCTGTCTAAAGGGCCTCTTAAATAAGCAGACTTACAAAGGATACAATGTTCATAGGGCAAAAGTCCTATGGAAAACACACAATTCCAAGAAAAAATGACAACAACATAAATGATTTGGAAGGGAAAGGGAAGGTTCTCATGTCTTTTATATGCTAGTACAACTATCACTCAAAGTCCAGCAGTGACACTCCTCTATGTAGATAATGAATTGTACAGGCATTGCTAGCATTTCTTCATCCCTAGTGACAGATTCAAAAATCTGTTGTAGTTAAAAGAACAGATGCATTTACTCCCTTCACAGGACTAAGCAAAAAGTCCTTAACAGTACTCAACAACCCCTACTGCTTTCTACAGAAATACTACTGAGTTGCTTGGTACGGGAAAACTATGCGAGAGGCTGCAACATCCCTGATGCGCCAAAATAATATTTTTATTTTTATTTTTTTATTCACACACACACAAATATACATATATTTTAACACAAATATATTTTTTTATTAGCAACATTTTTTTTAATACAAACTAAAAATAATTAAAATAAGTATTTATAAAAAAATCTAATAAGAAAAAAAATATCTTTTCAATCAAATTTTTTTTATTAATTTATTTTTTATAAAAATAATTTTTTAAATAAAAACATGTATTGATAAAAGAAAATTTCCATAAAAAAAACAGAAAAATCATGACTTTTAAACGATTACATGAATTTTTTTTAAAAATAATTAATTTGATAAAATTATATTAAATACAAACAAATGTTTTATTGGCATTGCAATTTTTTTAAAAAAAAATTGCATAATAAATTCATAAAATAATTATTAATATTACAAATAAAAAATTCAAATTTTATTTGAAAACTATGATATAATTTAATAAATTTTAAAATTTTATTTTAATAATTTTATTAAGAAAGAAATATTAAAAAAACCCGGAATGGCTATTAAAAAAGGGGCAGGCATGCCCGGGCTGAAAGCAAGG
>SRLM01000058.1:2024237-2055431 GCA_015708895.1 Populus ilicifolia
AGGGGAGCGAAGAAAATCCCAAAAGCATAGTGGGCAGCCTTTTTGGGGTGCTCTACCCTGCACGACACCACCGTTTTTCTACTCACCAATTCCTTTCTTATTTTTGCAAGTTTCTTTTGTGGTGACGTGGACAGAACAACCATTCCGAAACAACCTCTCATCTTGCAATTTCTTTGTTCTTCTTGGTTTTAGCCTCGGACAGGGACTCCAGCTCTAGGGCCAAACTTTTATTGCGAAGCACAATTCATCTCTCACAACTCCAGTCTCAACTCTCATCTCACAGACAGTTAAACGACAGTTTTTGAGAACGTAGTTATGAACCACTTTTTAAAAAAATTTATTTTTTTGTTTAATTTATTTTTTCAAATTGTTTTAATATATTAATATTGCAAATAATTTTTTTTTTAAATATATATTTTAATATATTTTCAAACAAAAAACATAAATTTTAAAAGCAACTATTTCACACCCTCAAAACACCCCATGGAAATCAGAAGCAACCGAAAATGACCGGCCATCTTGACATTTTGATCTTCCAAACCAATTCCATCATTTTTTTAGGGTTTTCTCAAAGCATACAAAACATGGCGGGCAATATACCAATTGTGATCCTTTAATGTACAGCATTAGACTTCCAAAACTCGTCACCAAAAATGGGTCCCAGCAGGTAACAATGGCCCATCCACCCAAAAACATCTTGATGGCCACAAACTCTTGGCAAGCAGCCTCCCTCGTAGCAGATCTAAATTTTTCATCTGTTCATGCAAAACCATCCAAGGGGAAGTTCTTCAGAATCTCTGCTCTATATGTGTCCAGGCAAAAACTGTCATTGTCCAAGAAAATACAGGGCATAGGAAAGATTTTACAATAGAGATGAGAATCGACAGAAATATGCACGAAAAAATCTGTAATATGGAAACCGACAAAAAAGAATTCTTTCCAAGCACAGCACCAACTCTGAATTGGTCATAAATGATACAACTTTAAATTCTCTGTCAATGTTTGAAAGTAGAGGCAACAGATCAAACATTATCCGAGGCATCCCTTTTCAACTCTTCTGCACTTGAAGCAGTGGCCAACCTTTCTTCCAATGCTCTAGCTCCCCTTTCTCTGCAAGGGGAAACATTGGTCAGAAACTGGAACTTTTTGCCACCCATTAAAACTTAGTTGCAATGACTGTATTCATAATATTACAAGTCATCGGAAGTGCTTGGTGATTTTGAATCACTGTTTTAACAGTTCCTTTGGTTTATATTTTTTTTCCTTTAAAAAATTGCCAAGCATTTTTTGTTACTGCTGTTACATTACTACTATACACACAAGTCTATCGATTCATAAAAGCTCATATTGAAGATGCTAGATTAAATTGGGATAATTTAACAATCTCCTAGTAGTTTAAAAGAACATGTATCCTTATCCAAAGTTTGAAACTGAATGGATAAACTTACCTCCTCCTAGTTGCCTCAATGGGATCAGAACCAGGCAATGAAGCATCTCCCAATGTATCACCATGGGCTTCAGTAGAAGTTTCAAATCTTCCACAAAGCATCCGATGGAATATTGATGCAATAGGATCAATGATTGGCCTGGAAGCAGATAGAGAGAGGGAGATGGAAGAACATAAACAAACTCATACATTCCATGGACTAAAAAACCAGTGTCTTGCAAGAAAAGGAGAAAATACCTGAGGGATTCAGGGAAGAAGGATGAGAATGCAAAATCATCACTTGGATCACCCCTTAGTTTTGTTTCTGGTTTCCTCTGAAAGTATCTCAAGTAAATCCAGCTCATATATGTGCCAAATATTAAGGTTGGAAGATATGCTGCAGACTCTGCGGTAAAGAAGCTTATAGCAATAGCTATCAAGAGCATAAGAGATGGAAACCACTGCATGACATTTGAAACAGCACCAATGAGAATGTAACGAGGCATCTTCTCAACTTGCAAAACAAATCATCAAGTGATACTTCAAGGCAAGAGGTGAAGTAATCAACCCTATTGTAAACGTCCATACCTTTGCCTTTATTCTTAATAGAGACAGCTCTTGGTCTGGTATAATTTGCTTAATGCCAACCAAGAAACCTGCTAGGATCCCCTGGAAGCCAGAAATAGGCATATAACTACCACAAAGAACAAAGATAATCAGTATAATGGCAATAGTATAGGTAGCAGAAGCAAAACAAATACATCATGCTTTGGAAGCACATACTTACAGGTAATTTTCCTGCCTTGTTACGTAGTACAAGCTAATAGCAGTAATGAAAACGCAGATGGAAATGAGAAAGTTGACTATGAATATGAACTTCAAGAACTCTTTAGAACCCCATACTGGCTCAAGAAGCTTTCCCATGATGAGGAGGCATAAAGTGCTTGCAACAACCTACAGAACCATTTCATTATTTGTGCAACTTTATGAAGGAAAATAAAAGACATACGACATTTATACAAACCAAAACAAACATTAACACTATCAACAGATGAACTGCATACCCCATATATTGATTGTTCAATGTAACCAGCTGTTATGAGGTTCCATACAAAAGGAATCGTCCTGCAAACCAAAAAAACATGATTAAATTTCTTATCATTGAAATGAAGCTTATACATGTAAAGCATTGTGCATGAATGATATCAATCTCCACAACCTTACAAAGAGGGCAATCAAGTATAGTAAGTTCATAGCTGTCTTCGTCTTTGATCCCCTGTACTGGCAATTATTTTTTCCTGACCTTATGTCATTAATATCCACTAATTTCAAGAGAAAATCGCATCCAATCAGCTGTTCATTGCACCATGGTAGGGCCATAACAAGAGCAAGGATATGATTCCCAATAATTCAGGCAATTACACTAAAATAAGCAAGTTTCAATATCTTGTGTTCTAAAACGTGAGATCAAGGAAAAATACAAGTATGACATGCCCATTTTAAAGGCAGAGTAGTCCAAAGTGATTTAAAGGCTGTGTTGTCCAAAGCGATTAACATTCCATGATTAGTATCCGGAAGAGTAGAAACATATAATCTATCTCCAGATGTTACTTTGATTTGCAGCATGGGACCAACACATTGTTTTTATGATCTTTAAAAAGTGATTTAAAAAAAAAAAAAAAAAAAANAAAAAAAAAAAAAAAAACAGCAGCAAAACCACGATTCCAGCCAAATCCTAAACTATTGTATTTAACCAGAACAATAATTCCCACGCAAAGATCCAGCAGCTCGCCTGACAATGCACCCCCGCTTTTTCAAGCTCCTTCCACCAGGACAATAACAACAAGAAAAAAATGGCAGCAAATCAACATTGAAATTATCAAAACATATCTACAAGTTCATGGGTATATAGAAAGATTCAATTAGTAATTTTTTTTTTTTTAATTCCTCTAAGTCCACGCTGCATATCTTGAGTAGTTAGCTCTCAGCTCCTAACATTCTACCTCACGTTACCATTTCCGGATCCTTTACCGTCTCTAATCAATAACACATTACTAAAATACACACTGCGGAGATACCAATTTTTCAATTTATAAGGATAACAGTGAGTGAAGAGAGCAAGGAATTCACGAATTGAAAAGCAAGAAGATACCTGGCAGGAATAAGAGCAAGATAGTTAACAGCAGGGGGTAAAATCTGAACTAAGATGTGACCGGTGACGAGAACAACCGCAAGACCTTTGCATAGCTTCGTGAATCCTGTAAACAAGCTCGCGCCCTGTCATTTGAAAACAATTAGGTTAATCGGGTCAAGATCCGGCGAGGAAGAGCGAGAATTCAAGAAGAGATAGAGTGATTACTCCGAGAATGGGTGGAGAGCTCATAATGGAAAGATTTAGGGTCTTGATTGGAACAGTCTGATTTGGTTGACAAATGCAACGGGTGATCTAGTAATCGCCTCCGTGAGTTTGCTTATTGATAAAGATTAAGAGTGTTTCAACTTTCAACTCGACTTGGCCGGGTTTCTTAGATCAGAAAATAATCTTGTCTTTGTTCTTAAAACGACCTGCCGTTTAACTTTCTTTTTTTTTTTGGGATTTGGAGTGTTTTTTAAAATAAGTTTTTTTGAAAAACAAAATATGAATAAAAAAACTACGAATAATTTAAAATACGAGTTCCCATTCACGGACAAATAATTTAAACTGTAGTAAAAAGTTCCATCACTATTAAACTCGGAGGCAACGAAAAATTGTGAACATGAAAACATTTAAAATCTAAAGTAAAATGCATTTAACAACCACAAAATTAAAAAGTAATATTAATAATAACTAAGTCCCTAATTGATAAAAAAGAAACACAAAAAATGTTTAACGTATAGTAGGGAAATTGTTATAGTAAGGCCCGTTTATTAATAAACATGTTTTGAAAATATTTTTAAAATAAATTAAAAATTTTATTTTTTATTTATTTTAAATTAATATATTTTTAGTTTTTTAAAATTATTTTAATATGTTAATATCAAAAATAATTTTAAAAAATTAATAATATATATTTTAATATAAAAAATTATTTTAAAAAAATCTCAATAATACTATTAAACAATTTAGTCAAACACTACTAAACCATTTAGATGATGGTCCAAGATAAAATTTTTAAATTAAAAAATTTATTTTTTATCAAGTTCGAGTATTTGATTACTTATACGATGGTAACTGAAAGTTCACATAATTATTAATTTTAGAGGCTGTAAAATTAGTGGTAGTACATGCAAGTTAATCCAATACTTATATTAATTCAATATCTATATTAATCTAAAAAAAATTCAACAGTTGCCATGGTACGTTAATTGGCAAGCAGATATATATAAAAACAAAATTAGCTTACAGCAAGCTGTATTTTATTATTTGAAATGCAATTTCAAAACTAAGATCTAAATAAATAAACAGAGAGCACTGCACGCAGCACGTAATACACCTAAACGACCCTAATGAGCGTTGATGCTGCTGACACTGGATATCATGTACTGTTTAATGTATAGAAAAGAACATGACATGGACGATCGAATGAAAACATTTCAGTTTTTTCACTTGAATTATCCACGATCAAACAATAACCTTAGAACGGTTTCATAAGTGTCATCTAGCTATGGCTTTTAAGATCCTAAATTGTTATCCCAGAAACACTCATTCAGATAGAGTCTCGGCAGATGGGTCATCGAAGATACAAACAGACCTTTCTCAGCTGATGTGGGAAAAAAAAAAAAATCAGCTCTGCGTGGGAAACAAGTGCCGGGCTTTTCTGGATTCATACTTTTGTAAATTTGTTTTCTCGAGCATCTTGAGCAACAAAATCTACCCAGGAACATTTTCAATTTCTTGAAACGCTGTCAGGATTGATTGAGGAGAGTGACCTTATTGCAAATGTAAACCTGCTACCACAGTAAACGTTTGGGAAGGCTTCTTTATTTTCAATATAAGGGCCCAGGACTGGCAAATTTTCAATGAGATGACACAATGACTCAGTGAAGAAGAATTAGATGGGCATCAATGCATGGTAAATAATTTGCCTGTCACTATAGCAGAGTGCTCAGCTCCAGCTGCGATCTTCACAACCTTCACCCCATCAAGACCAATTACTTTATTCAAAACAGTTCCAGATGAATCTGCTGGAATATAAAAAAGAGAGGTGGTGACATGACAACTAACAACTTAATGCTATAACTAATAAACGAGACGATGATTATTTGATGTGCATGGCTTAAGTGGTTAGACAATCGAAGTTGTTCAGAGTTATAAGACTACTGGGAATTAGCCATCTACGCTATGAAACTGAAGCTCCTTAGCCATCATTAAAAACAAGGAACTGCAAAAGTCTCTTCTTCCAGTTTTGAAAGTGATACAGAACAATTATTCATTACTTACCATATATATTTGTATTCATTTACAACAACGCTAATGCAGGTCGAATAAATGCACTGCCCGAAAAGTGCTTCACTGCACTCATTTCCTCAAGATCACAAAGAACCCCATGGTCTTTGCCACCAAGCATAAATACTTCTTCATCACCTGTTCAAGATAGCACATCATCATTGAAGTCTTAACACAGAGGTGAGGGGTTGTTCCAGACTACGATTAAAGAGAGGAAAAGAAATGCATTGACCTGACAAAAGTAAGCATTGATTCCATCCAAGGGCAGCTTTCGTGCACCCCAAAGATGAAAGTGAAAGCTGAGGAAAGTTAGCATCAGAAGCGCCAGCAAAACCCCTTCCCCAATTGTATAAATGACCGTTACCTGATGTGAGCAGGAACATGCAACATCAATAACAACAATAGATGGCTTGAGACTGGATAATATGAATTGCCAGCAAAAGATTCAACTTGCAACACAAAAATACTCTGGCATGTATTAGAAGATTTCATGTTAAGTTGTTCATCCCATTTCCCATCCAAAAGTTTTTGAATGGTTTGATGTTCTATAGGAATGTGAACCTAGGGTCCAGGATATTTATGCTAGAAATTTCCAGTCCAAAATATCTTTGTTTATTGTGTTCTGGAACAAAATCAAAAGCTAGCATAATTTCATATCCACAAGCACATACCGGCTACTATGACGAGTGTTTCATGTTTAACGGACCTTTGCCAACCCGTGCTGTGAGGCATATAGACGATTAACTTTTTCTCCTCCATTTTTACTCCCTAAAACGCACCTTCGATTCTTGTAGCTGGCATTCACAATCTCAACCACATAACCACTGGATGTCACACGAACCCCTGCAACCAGATTAACATATCCAACGTGGCCCAATAGCAAGTCCCAAGCAGATCTCCTTAGCTAATTACAGTCCACATAGATTTTGCCTATATCCCCTCTTTGCCTAATAACTTGTAATGTCCTCGCTTTCTTCATCGTCCATTCTCACAAACTCAACTTCACTTCGCCACAGATTCTAAGAGAATATATGGCCGCCACCAATACATTGATGAGCTGTGGCATTGCCTCTTCTTTCCCTTCACTCCTTTCATCTTCAAAGTCCAAATTTGCCTCTTCAATTCCACTTCCTAGCGTCAATGGCACCTCTCGTGTCACCATGTCAGCTGAATGGATGCCTGGCCAGCCTCGTCCACCTTACCTTGATGGCTCAGCCCCTGGGTAAATAATACCACTTATAATTTAATTGACTGTAAATTAAATTTCAAACTTTGGTTTTCTTCTTCATCTTCTTTCATGTACATTATGTTACACAGCACAGCTGTTTTTGTGAAATTTTGTTGATGAGTTAGTTGGGACGGTGTGTTGCAGTGACTTTGGGTTCGACCCACTTAGACTGGGTGAGGTCCCTGAGAATCTCGAGAGATACAAGGAGTCTGAGCTCATTCACTGCAGATGGGCTATGCTTGCTGTTGTGAGTCTTTTATTAATCTCAGTTGTTTCTTATTTTTCATATGCCATGTTAGCATATCCTGGGTGCTGGAAAGTTTCGGCTGCTAATGTTGCATAATATGGTACGATACAGTCTAGAATTGAATCTCCTAATGCAAAAGAATAAAAAACTACGTCACAAAATGGATCCTTGAATTCACCTGTGTTAGGTAACATTGTAGAAATGAACTTGGTTTCTTAAAAGTCGGCACAAAAACCCCTTTAGCAAAGGAAAAAAAGAAACAGAAAGAGTCCAGTTCAGGTGATAAGTTGCTGCACCATGTTTCAGTAATAACCCACATGTTTTAGGTTTTTTTTTTTTAATGGAAGGTA
Organism: Populus ilicifolia; assembly: GCA_015708895.1. NCBI lineage: Eukaryota > Viridiplantae > Streptophyta > Magnoliopsida > Malpighiales > Salicaceae > Populus > Populus ilicifolia. The sequence continues at coordinate 2,031,915 of SRLM01000058.1, forward strand.
TAATTTTACTTTTACTAATTTGATTTTAATTCATTTTGCAGCCTGGAATCCTAATACCAGAGGCCTTAGGTCTGGGCAACTGGGTGAAAGCTCAAGAGTGGGCTGCAACCCCCGGTGGCCAAGCTACTTACTTGGGCCAACCAGTTCCATGGGGGACCCTCCCTACCGTCTTGGCCATCGAATTCGTTGCCATCGCCTTTGTGGAGCACCAACGTAGCATGGAGAAAGACCCAGTGAAGAAGAAATACCCTGGTGGTGCTTTTGATCCTCTGGGCTACTCCAAGGACCCTAAGAAGTTCGAGGAATACAAAGTCAAAGAAATTAAAAATGGTAATCTAACAATTTTGGTGTATGGACCTAATTCTTGTTGCTAACTTACGCGAGTTCTTGAATTATTACTAATCCAATACGCATCTGATCATGTTGTAGGTCGTCTAGCTCTGTTGGCATTTGTTGGGTTCTGTGTGCAGCAGTCAGCTTACCCTGGCACTGGACCATTGGAGAACTTGGCAACTCACCTGGCTGACCCATGGCACAACAACATTGGGGACATTATCATCCCTAAAACGATTTCACCTTGAAAAATCAAACATGGCTTCGAGTTTCTACTGTAAATTCCATGTAACCATGAAATGCTGTGAAATTTATTGCTATCTCGGCCATGCCTCTGATCAACAGTGAAATTATTAAAAAGCTATTTTAAGTCATCAGTTTATATTAGCTTGTAATATCTTAGATATAATTTATATTATTTTTTAATATATTTTTTTAAACAAAAACCTTTTAAATTTAAAATTTACGCAGATTCACGTTACCTTTTACTTCAATTTTATTAAATAAATAAAAATAATAAAATTTAAATTTATAATCACGTGATTATTAAAACTTTAATATTATAATAAAGTTTAAATACAAACAATGTATTAATAGAATGAGTATATTATTTTTCCACAGAGATTACAAATAATTAAAAGTTATATAAAAGCTTAGAATTAGAAAAACTATTTTAGAAAAGCTAACTATAATTGTGGCTATGAAGATTTTAATCGTTGTGAGCCTTGATTCTAGGCTAGTCTTCAATGGAATGATCCGAGGCAGGATTTGTGGAATGATCCTAAATAAGCCCTCGCAAGACAGGGCTAAGTCATTCAGTTTGTTAGGTGAACTAGGGCTTGGTGAGGAAGTTAGCAAGCTGATCGTGGCTATGAACATGATTAATCTTCAGCATGCCTTTCTAAGCCATATCACGGACAAAGTGCAGGTCGCTTTGAATGTGATTCATTTGAGAATGTTGAATAGAATTGAGATTGAGTTGAGTAGCACCCAGGTTATCATAAAACAATGCTGGTGGCGAAATGAGAGATAGACCGAGTTCCTGAAATAGGGACAATAACCAAATGATTTTAGAGGCTGCATTTGCAAGGGCTTTATATTCTGCTTTGATAGATGATCCTGCAACAGCTTAATATTTTTTTAAGCTCTAGAATATTAGATTAAAGGAAATGAAGCAAATATAGGTAGATGTTGAGCTACTATTATCATAGTTATCGACCTAATCAGCATTCGTATAAATAGGGTGAAGAGGTGCATAAATTTAAAGACTTGTAAAATGAAAAGGTTGTTGACACTTGAATGTTTTCTCTTGTTGGAAAGGAAAAGGCATGGACAAGAAAGGTTGCAATTTCATAAGAGAGATGTCCAAGTAGCTTGTACCGCCCATTAATCATTATCCTCTCATGCACATTTGTAACTATTTTGGAGGAAGAGCCCACCAATAAGTTTGAAAGCGATATACCTTTGAGAAATATTACCCTCGTGATTTGATCATTGATAAGAAAGTAAAAGGGATGGAATTCAATAAAAATATTATTTTAAGTAGTAAAGTGATGGACAAAAATTAAATTCTTGTGAATACTAGAAATATAATGGCACTGATAAAGTTGTTATCAATGATGGTTTAGATTTGCGTGTCTCACACATTAGTTCTTTGGTTTTTCATTCCTTGTTAAAAAGTATCTTTGTCAAAAAAACTTAAACTATCAAGTAAATCAAGTAAAGTTTTAATATATAATTTATATTGTTTTTTAATAGGAATTTGTTTTAGTTGTTGTTAAGAATTCTATAAATCCTCATCATCAGACAAAACCCTCAATGTGTTATCGGCTAAGTGATAAATAGGTTTGTTATTAATATTGTTACTATCACGAGATAGAATAAAAGAAAAGATAAAAAATAATTTTTTTAATAATGCATTTGATGATGGTCTGAATCTCTAATATCGACTTTTAAGTATATCTTTTCATGTCGCTATTTTAACATTAACAAGAAATAATTTGATTTAGATAATATAATTTTTTTACCCTTAATGAAACAAATCCACTTTTCATTGTTAAGATTATCTTTTTAGTTTTTATTAACTATTTTTTTTAAGATCAATCCTAATTTATTTTATATTAAAAAAATATTCATGAAAAAAATATATTCTAAAAAACTAAAAGATCATTAAAATTAATGGCTTTTTTAGTTAAAAGGAGTTTTTACCCCGCAACAAAGGAGCATGTTCTAAAAATTTTACCTTCATTGTCAAATTTATTTTTTAATATTTTAAAAAATGTATAATAATAAAAGAAATAACTAGTTATATTTTATTAGTTACCTTTTAATTTCATTAAAAAAATATTAAAATGACTAACAAAATATTATTTTTTATCTTTTTTCTTTACGTTTATTTTTATGATAAGATAAAGAAGTAACTAGTCATCGTAAAAAAATTCTTCATGTTAAGCTTGCAAAGTTTATTTAAGGCTTTGCCCAAATAAAACTAACAACATAAAAGCCCGGGGCCCAACTAAGCTGCCCCAGTGAACCTGCCTAGCAACTAGCCCACACGCGAAACACCTTACACGGTACATGGCAGACGATGCTGAAGCAAGGTATTTGTTTAAATTACTGAAATGCCAAAGGCCAAGAAGCTTCGTTGGGATTTCTTGGCTTCTGAACTTGATTTTTTCATAATTACTCTAAGATTTTGGTATTTATTGATAATTGATGGCATGCTATTATATTTGGTTCGGTTAATATATTGAATCCTGACTTAAATTTTTTAGAATTTAAATCAACAAGAATAATGCTAACTTTACAAAATGATTTTTTCTAATAAAAATATTTCTGAATTATACGAATGGTCCCATAAATTAAATACTTGATATTAGCATTATTCACCAAGACAAAAGGTACATGACCTTGGAAGTGCTCTGAGCTTCATGTCCAGAGAGTAATAATGTACTGTATTGCAATTTGTACGTTTTTTATTTCTACTTTTCTGACTGCCACTATTTACTAAGAACGTGTGTGAGTAATTTTTTTTAAAAAAAAAATTAATTAAAAAATATTTTTAAAAAAAAAAATAATCATAAAACATAAAAAATATTAATTTAAAGTAAAAAAAATCAATTTTTTTATAAAAACATTTTTAAAATATAAAAACACAAGGGTATGTTAATATTTAATTTAATCATATAAAATGAAGAGGCACTGTCCGAAATATATTTGTAAGAAATTACCCCAATTTAATAGCGAATCAGTGCTGCGTATCAAGACTTGAACGGAAGGTGTTCAGTCTTCCCATCTTCTTTGTTCTTCTCACCGCATTCTCTACATTTTTCTCTGCTGTTTTGTTTTGTAGCCGCATGCCCTGAAAAATACAGTCAACCTCTCTTTTCTTTCCTTTTAGCTGTACGCAATCACACACTTTCTTTTATTTATTTATCTTGGGATTGTAAGTGCTAATGACAGAGATGTAAATGGAGATACGGAGAGTGATGCATATAATTTTGGTATTGTTTCTGCTGAAGATGTTAAACGGAAGGAAATCAAACGATAGAGATTGCGAGCCTCCAGGCATTGTTGAGCGGGCATTGCCTTTGATAAGGAGGGGAAGGGCAGCTGCCGTTATCGACAGGAATGTGCCTTTACCGAGAGATGTGGAACCACTTCTTAAACTTGCTGATGTAGCCGAGCTTCCATTGGGGGGTAATCCCAGCAAGCGTCCAAACATGTCTAATTTGGAATTTTATTTTTTTATCAAATTAGGTTGTTATTCTAATCAAATTCATATAAAATTATCCGGGAAGGTGATTATGATTTTTAAGATTTTAAATTTTTCTGTTTAATTTTTATTTTATTTTAATGTGTTTATGAGAAAAATAATTTTTAAAAAACAAACTCTAGATATCTTTTTATCATCTTTACGTGAATAACCATGCATCTTCACCATTGCTTGAAGGCGTTGATTTAATGCAACATGATTGCATGAAGGAGTAATATGTAAAAGAAATACTCCTCAAGGTTCAGGTCATTCAATGCAACACGATCGGCCACTTTTAGGCCTTTTGAATTGATAATTAAGAATTTAAATAACATGACAAGCACAGCAGAATTCGAACACCCGGACGGGCAGAGCCCACACGATTTCTAGTCGTGATCAACACCCACTCCGGCAAGTCCACTTCGTTGCAGCACCTGGAAAATATCCAGTTTAAGCAAATATTTTCATTTAAGCTTCTAGCATAAAACGACGTATAGAAGCCCATTTGTGTGCCCAAAGCACACGCGAGACTTTTTCTCTCCCTTTCTTACTTTATAATGCGATAAATAGGCCCATTTGGAAGAGTTTCGTAACTATGCGTGTAAGGCTCTTTTTTTTTTCTTTCTTTTTTTTTTGGTAAAAATCTGCACAGATATTAGAGATTCGGCCTGGACCATAAAGCAAGAGCCCAAGGCAGAGATGTCCGAACAACGGCCTCTGCCTAAATGGTTTAATGTTTGTAGGCTTCAAGTATAAGTCTGGGCTCACAAATAGAACTGTTCTAAACATGGGTTTTTATGAGATTGCAATGCCTGAACGTAACATTTTTGCCTCCCGCTGCTGCTGCGCTCAGTTTAATATTTTTTTTTAAAGTGTTGTTGTAATTATTTTTTAAAAATATATTAAAATAATATTTTTTTGATTTTTAAAAAATATTTTTGAAATTAACACATGAAAATATCTAATTAAAAAAATATTAATTTAAAGTAAAAAAATAAAAAATCTAATTTTTTTTAAAAATATTTTTAAAATACAAAAATAAATGAATATGACATGACACTTTCCTGGGTATAGAACCACGCGACCACGTTAATAGGCAAACTGTTTAATTAGCATAGAAAAAATAAAATAAATAATAAATTAAAAAACAAAAATTACTTTGTGAAATAGCACCGTTTAAGAATGCTGTGGTTCGTAAATATTCTATTTCAATAATATTATGTTTTAGAATTGCAACATTTGTTTATATATTGTTGTTATAAGTTGTAAATTAATTATAATTTTATTACGGTGACACTATACTCTATTTATGAAATGCAATGTTTCTCAAACATGATATCTATTATCTAGCTTTTTCTTTATCAAAAAATGTTATTCCATTAAATGTTTATATATATTGTGCTAGCTTTATATATATATATATATATATATAAAAACCTCAAGAACGAGGGAGTGGTGGTTGAATAATATTTTCTTACCCAACATTGTAATTTCTTAGTTTGTAATTTAGAGATTGATGTTTTTATTTTTAAAACTTAATTTTTTAAACATAAAATCTTTTATCCATGTGCTTCGAGGACATTTTCTATACTGCCCACCAAAACTAAAATAAAAAAAAATTCAAAATATTTGAATTTGAAGAGGTGCTGCTTAGATGGTCCCTTGGCTCTCGCATTCTCCGAGCTTTCATATTCACGCAGTTGTAGTTAGGCTACATTTCTATCTCTCTGTGTCTCTTTCTGGTGGAAAGATGTTTGCTCGTCCTGCAAGAGACTAAAATGTTTCATTGAATTGAACCATCTTCCACTTCCCAATCGTTTTCCTCATGGGGCTACTGATCAATTGACATCTCCTTTTCACCCTTAACCTGTCTCGGGGCTAATTTACCCCGTATCATAATATTGAATGTTATCTTGAAGTTCAAATTCTGAAATTCACCACAGTATAATTACGAGGGAGTAAAAAGACTCCGTCGTCAAAGTTCAAATCGTAAGAAGTCGAGATAAGGAGATTGGATTCTCATATTCGGTGGTATTAACCAATCTAAAGTTTAATGTTAAATTTATGAATTCTGTTTTTTGCTGGTTTTTTCTTTCATCTAGGATAGATTATTGAATTCATAATCAATGATTATATCGACAGGATGAATTTCATGTTCCTTGGAAGATCTAAAGTTAACTAATAAATTATCGAGTTCAAAATTAATGCAAGATTATGAATCGAACTCTCATATTTCCTTCCTTGTATGAGAATTTCGATCCAAGCAAAATTCACTAGCTTACACGTACGTGGGTGGCAGATAAAGAAATTCATCATCTAAACAACTCGCCATATCACATCAACATCTGGATTTTTCACAGTATAATCCCGAATACAGAGCAAAGACAACAGATTTATTTTGCCACGAGATGCCCAAAATGTCGGCCTAGTGACATGCAAGTTTCAAGTGAATTTCATGTACATGTACGTATATGCTACAGCTTGCTCATTATCATCGATCTGACCCCACCTTCAAGTCTTTCTTTCTTTTCTTTTTTGGGTGTGAATGGTACCTCGTTATAGTAAATTTGGTAGCCCCATTTTCCTTGAAAACCTTGTAACCACAGGAGTGTAACTAGGGTTTTCACTTTTCATAACAGCCCAGGCGCCGGAGAGAGAGGGAGGGAGGGAGGGCGTAGGGTTTGATAAAACAGATACAAAATAGCTGACTAAGAGATCCGGCGGGAAGTGCAACTGCAAACAGTCTCAAAAGAAGAGAAGCGAATGCAAAACATGTACGCGGGGATGGTACAACCACAGCAACATGCGTGTTGGTGCTGGGGTTACGTTCGAGGAAGGAATGAATAAAACCATGTGTTACTGTGTATAATGTTGTAAGTGACATTAATCTTTTTTGATTTTACGCCACAAATGATCATACGCTTACATGTGGAAAGCAAAAGAAAGAATTAATGCTGCTAAGCCAGCACATGACTCTCTGCGCCACGCTCATCATCATGATTCTAATACTTGTTTGCTGTGTGGGTGCAGTTCGAGGTGCATAGAAGTAGAGAAGGTTACAAAACTGATCTGTTTTATTAATTAGCACACATACATTGATTTAAAAAAAAAAAAAACCTCGAATCTGGAACATTTTTTCTCGAGAAATCGCAACCGAAAGATTCAGCTATCGATAGGGTTTATGCAAGAATAGGTATTAGATAGTTAAACAAAATTAGCATTAATTAGGTTAAAATTGTATAGCTGTAGAAGTTGTTAGAGAGAAGGGGTCAGAGAAGAATCTTACCGTGAGAGACATTTGCAAATATACAAATTAACAGCTAGGAAAAGGGAGAAGAGATTATCAGACCCATAAGTCTCTGACAGGAGAGATTCCCACACTTGTTCCTTCCAACACTATACACGATAAAATGATGAATAACTTTTTCCAATTTTAATAAGGAGTTTCCTCTTCTTTTCTTCCTTTTTTTTTTTTAATTCCCATTTGAATCGTTTACCATTTTCTACATAGAAGGGAAGTGGGAAAATTCCCCTCTGTGCAGCCTTTCCTAGACATGAAAGATCGATCGCTCTCTCTCAGACCCACCCCCCCTGCAGTCCCTTTTTTGACTACCATACGTTTTGTTTATAATACTGCCCTTTATCTTCTCACTCACTCACATTGTTGTTCCATTCCAAGTGGACAAATAGCTGTTTTTTTAAATTTTTTTCGGTAATAAAATAGCTGTTTGTTCACCTACTCTTCCTATCTATATCTTTAATTCTCTCATGCCTTTATCGCTTCATTTCTCTTGCTCGAGGTTCGTATTTCATTTTTTTGGTGTCTTAAATATTGACAGTTCTTGTCATAAACCCTTGTCCATGATGGTTTTAACTCATGGTTTTATCTACAAAACATGCATGTGTGTGTTGATTGTTTCTAGCTAGCTAGCCCTATCTTCGCTGTTTCGCTCCCTTTGAATTTCTTATCCATATCCTTTTGTTTCTGCAGTGTCAATTATACTGGGCCACGTTCCTGGCTTCAAGTTGACCACAAACAGAAATCGATCTATATATGTGCTAGGATTTTAACATGCAGTGACTTTAATTATATTATCATTCAGGTTCCAACATGCAAGAGGATTGCACATGTATTGTGCCCATCCGGTATAATATCAATTGATTAGGCTAGAGATAGATGACAAAATCCTAACAAAGTGGAAAAGCCAAGGCCATCATAACTCAACTTTTTGGCTCACCCATATCCCACTTGATCTTGTACTGTCCACTCAGGTATAAATCTTAAGCTACTTGTCTTCTTCAATTGCCCTATGGGGAAAGTGATGATCAGGTCGACAAGAAAAGGTTAGGCTTGAACTGGCCGTGCCATTTCAATGCAAGAGGAAAAAATGGAGTGGTTTTATTGCAAAAAAACCAAAACTAATTAGCCGCATGAAATTATGTGCTGGATGTTAATTAACCATGTCACCATTATTATTCATTTTCTTTGTTCGAAACTCAAGTTCGTACATTGCCTGACATATATAACCTATTCATGTTTTATTACTGCATTGTTGCAAGTTGCAATGAGGCATCTGTCCATAGCATTACATAATACACGGGAACCATTGCATAATTGTATCTTAAAAAGTAAAATTAAAGAAGATTAAAACTAATTCTAGCAGGGATTGTGAATTTAAATTTGGCCAGCATTGATTACTATTTTATTTTATTTTTTATTTGGAGAATCTCATTCTGGCGGGGGGGCTAACTTAGTGCTCGGAGGCCATGGCACCTCGGCTTTGGAAATTTTCCTTTTAGTCCTATATACTCAAAGCCTGTTTGAACGTACCCTTATATATATATATATATATATTCCCAGAATATGTATTTTGCCCTCCCACCACCCCCTGATCATGTGTATAGCCTCAGAAGCTAAACTGTCTATTGATCAAATAAAAAAAATGCTGTCTCTGCTTCATCAATTGTCGATCCACTCCCTTCATTTATTTTGGGATAGGAATTATATGACTTTCCAAGGACTATATATCCTGTTTAAGCGTGTTATTAAAAGCCGTAGGCTCTAGCTTTAATAATTCATATATATAGTCCAAGACATCAGTACTCTCTTCCTCCGTGCATTCATTGGAGACCGAATTATTTGACGTTGCTTCAAAGAATTGAAGAGGAGTTGTTCATATGATGAGTGGCTGTAAACCAGAAAAACAGAAAGGCAAAAAATTACGGAACAAGAAGACGATAAGAGCAAATATTTTACAAAATGCAAGGATTAACGTGTCTGCCCCAAAAGCATGCTTCAACAAAACAAATACATATCGGCTTTCTTGTCACCGTTTTGTATATCCCTTGTGCATCTTTGTCTCTTGTACTAATGCAGGCCTACAGTAATTGGAGCAGAAGAGGACTACAGGTATCCAAGCTAGGGACCAAGACTTCTGTTAAGTGAAATATCAGCTTCGTATACCTAATTGCTCGACATTATCTGATATCATGTGTTTAGTACTGCATCTACAAATTAATACCGCTGTAGTTACATGTTTTTTTTAAAAAAAACGTTTTCAGTTCAATTAAAAATCATATCATATAAGCAACTTTAATCTAAAACGCCTTCAGAGAGTAATTCTCGATGCAATAGCGATATACACCAGCATATGTCATGTAAGAGTATCTTGTGTTTGGAATGTGGCCACTTTATTAGATCTTTGAAAATCATGGTTCGTATAAAGCAAGATAAAATGTTTCTTCAGCTAAGATTTTGGCAGATCTTGCTTTTAGTCACCTACCAGATCTCACAAACATGTTGATTTTCTTATTAATTTATTTTTTACAGAATTGATTTCCTTAATAATTTGGACTGACTCTATATATCTCAGTAATTTATAGAGCATGCCAGCTGGTTCAACCTGCTGGGTTGGGTTGGTATGATAATTATTCAAACCGCCCCTGAAAGTCTCCACTGATACTATTTGGAGGCATTGGAATGGCTCCCGGACGGACTGTGCCCACAATCGTGTATCCTCCGTATTCTTTTGCAGGACAGACAAATCGTATAATCTAATTATTAAAAGAAAAGAATAAGCGAATTTCTTACGTTGGAAGTAAAACAAAAAAGGTATCGTGGGAATTTGAAGGTGGAGTTACATATTTTATAGCTCAAGACCTATTGGTTAAAGAAAAAGAAAAAATAAATCAGATGAGTAATTGATGTAAGTGGAAGCACAAAAATAAGGGTAGAAACAAGGATGGAAAGAACAGAGCTCTGTAGAAAATAGAGTTAGAATATAAAGATTTTAATTTATAGCTAATTTATCAGTGAAAAATATTTTCAATTAAAAGGTTTATAACTGTTTAAATTAATAGAGTAAAAATCAATCTCTGGGGAATAGAATCAGAATCTTAAACAAAACTGAAGATAATAGAAAATCGAAAATTAAACTAGAAATACAAAAAATCAAGGGAAACTAAGAAAATTGATTCAAATAAATTCTTGGAGATCTAATTTAATTAAGGGTTATCTCGATGGAGCCAATGAAGCCGGTCTGTCCTTTTATAAAATTGGATCTCAAGAACTTTTTTTAAAAAAACAAAAGTATAGTCCAACTGGTTTGAAAGTTATGTTCTTTTATTATCACTGTGTTCATCTTATGCGACCATGTTCTCTCCTAGAACCAGCCCTGTTCTGTTGTTCTGCCAAGGTATCCCAAAGGTATCCGCATCATTTTTTATGATAAATCTTTATCAAATTGTGAAAGATTTTCATGTGACTACTTAAAAACTGCTACATCAATAATTAAGACACGTGGAGAGGAAACGGTGATTAATAAGAATAAAAAAAAATAATTCTATTTGACTGATTAGAATCATTTCATCTTCACAATCTTACTTTGCCGGTCACTTACCATAAGAAAACAACTGAGACAGTTAACATTTTTATTCACAGTACAGAAATAAATCAACAATTATTCATGCAGGTCACGAAAGGCTGAGAATGGACGTACAAGCAAACCTGACACCTGCTGTTTTTATGTCAACCCTAAAAATGTATAAGTGGCCTTATATTGACAGAAAAAGATTCTCACAAAGATATTGACTATTCGAGGAACCATCACAGAGGTTACTTGCATCATTTGAAAATATTATGGGCTTAGGCACGCGGTGAAGAACAAAGGGGTCAAGCAACTGACCGTATAGAGTTAATAATCACTCATGCCATAATGTACTGTAACCTAAGGAACCAACAGATTTCCATCGGAATTAAGAGAGAACTTGGACATGGACAGGTCCTTCATCGTATTCTTCAAAAGAAAACACTAGTCTTGCTGATAAAAACCAGGTTAGGTAAGTAGCGAAATGACCGTTTAACATGCATATACTTGATTAAATGATCTGATAGAGAATATAATTAATATCTAATTTGTACATAAAGACAAACATGTACATATATACACGATCGCACTAAGACATGCCCGTGAGAGGGAATTTAAGTGGGATCGATGGTGGATGTGATCATAAAGGGTTTAGCACAGAGAATCTCGGTTGCTTAATTAACAAAGTAGTAACATTACCAAACAGTGGGAGTGGTAATTAAAATGATGGTATAAAAGGAAATGGAAAAGATATAAAGAAGGAAGTGATGGAGATAAAGAAAGGATATGAAAGATCGATAGACAGGTACGTAGATAGGGTAAATTATGTGGTATTTTTTTCTTCTTTTTTGAGCACTTTATTTAAATAAAGGTAAAGAAAGTAGAGAGATTGAGAGAATCCCTGCGTTTCCAAGCACTCCCAGACAAAATGGGCTTCTGAGAAGAAAAGCAACCTTTGCTTTACGACTCAGAAAAAGGAGATTTCAAACCACCATAAGGGTTAGCTTAGGAAACTGCGTGGTTAGTAACCCAACCACACCATTTCCACTTCTCGTTCTCTTTCTGTCTGAATATCTCTCTCTCATATGATGGTGCCTGTCTATATTTATTTGCAAGCTGGGGGTGCAACTACAACCCCACCTCTCTCCTTCTTTCCCTCTCAATTCAACCACACATAAACCCTTCCGAATAATTACCTTCTACACACCGGCCCCTTCTTTCTCAAGTCTAGCTAGTTTGCAGATGGTTTCCTTGAGTTATGCCAATTCAAAAGGGCTAAATTTTTGTGGGGCTTTGAAACCCTTATTGGATTATGACCCAGTTTCTATTTCCCATCAATCTCTCTGTTCTCTCCTCCTTCAATACCACTCTCCCTCCCTCCCCCCTAATTTTGATGCTTCACTAAATACATTTTCTCGTCGACTTCTTTAGGTATGGTGTTCACGGGGAAGACAGCCTATGGTAGAGAATAGATCATCTTCTATATGCATGCACTTGTAGTTCATGCATTTATTCCTTCTAAGTAGCTTGCATCCTATGCAATTATGGGTAAGCTCTTATACACCCGCATACATGCTTAGAAATGCGCTATAGTCTATAAGTATAAACCATAATGCACACACATATACATGTTTTCACCATCATGCATCCATATATATTATATGTGCCTGGCTCCCTGTATGCCATTTGCAGAGCCCAACGGATCTTCGATGGCCTCCGTGGATGGCGTATGAGGAGCCATGCATATTCGCATGTATATTATACATGGTTTAATTTTGCCCGCAGAAGGAAAATTTATACTATCACTCTGTCCAAATTTGAAGCTTTAAAGCCTGCAAGGGCAGCATTGTAATTTTCAATAGAATCAGGTTCTCTCTGATGCAAAGGTATTTGCTTATCCTCTTCTCTTGTATAGTTTTTAGGGTTTTCATGAGGTGATGTTAATCTAAAAGCTTTTGCAGGAGAATAATATTTACTTTTCAGCATAAATTTTTCATTACAAATAGTCTCATGTATGTTTCCTTGATAGTGATTTAACATGAATAGGCGCTGCATCTGTATCGAGAGATCTGATTATAAATCTATCTTAAGCTCTGATCAAAATATTACAGTGGATGAATTATAGTTTTTTGTTCCTGACAACATATATAGGAGTTGCATATCATCCATCTTATCTTCTTGTAACACATGCTTGTCTCAGGTACAGGTCATATGACCTACTTAACGTCAAGGTATCATGTCCTAGAGCATTGACCAATAACAAAATGGGATAGAAAGACAGTTGATCTTGAGCGCAGTTCGTTGCTCATGGGAAACAAGACTGGAAACCCTGGTCATGTGTGCTATACCTAGAGTCCAAGACTCCAAGTTGGTGCTCGGTGGTATAGATAAATATGGAATAATTGATTTGTTTTATGTAAAATTTGTTCGTTGTCTAATTTCATTGTGAAATATTTGTTTAAACACAGATGAAATTTTCATCAGTAAATGATAAATATTTTTAGAGAATTTCAAGGAATTATTAATTAATTGTGTTAATTCTACTATCATAATATATTATAAGTGATCTGTTAGAACATCGGTGAGACAGAAATATTACCAGCAGAAATATCCATCAGAATTACCACCCCAATGGAATTATCAACATGGTATGTCCTTAGATCTATCAGAAAAATCAATGGTGAGTCAGACATATTGTCAACAGAAGTATTTGCCAGAATTCCATTGCTAATATTCAACGAATTTGATGAAAAATATTGATCGACCCTGTTTTTAAGGATCGTAGACAATAATTCATCATTATATTGTTCGCTATAAAAATCACCCATGAAATTACCAATAAATATAATTTAAGCGACGAGATATTTCTTCACAATACGTTTTAATTAGTAAAACTGTTATTGATATTTATACAGCAATAATTAGTATGTTTACATCGATGGAATATACTTTGAAATTAATTTTCTGGTTGCGCGTTCCATGTTTGGTTTTGGATGTTAATCTACTCTGAGTAACATTGACTTCCCTTTGAAGCTTGATTAACTACCATTAACACAGTTTCATCTAGGTCTACGTTTTGCTTTTTCTGTGGCCGTAGGCTTAGTAGTGTTGTTCTTCTTTTTATTGATCTAAGGCAATTGGATACCATGCTGTTGGAGCAGTGTTGGTTAAATCTTGTGAAAAAGAAGGTATGTCTTGTATTTAACAAAACACCAACTAAAACTCCTACAAGTCAATGCTAAAAGTCTACTATTGAAATGGTTACCAAGTATGTGAAACTTCTCCTTCGGGCATGTAGCTAGCTAGGCAAAGTGTTAAGGCGAAAGGAACTTGAAAATTAACCACACCTTCCGTCTATGTAGTGGAACAGGTCTAAAGAACCTAAAGTGGCAAGATGTTTTTTAAGTTGTTGTTGGTGGATACAATCATGCATTCAATTAACTATAAAACAGCTTGCGCAGCCCATTTTTTCAGTGGCGTTTTTGCTCTGGAGGATAACTAGTGGAGTAGTGTCCAGCTTTAGGTTTCAGTGTCATGAAAGCACAAGAAAACCAGACTTCTTATAGTTAGCTCTCCTGCTTTAATAAATAAAAAGCAAAGGGCTAATTAATGGATTAAATATGAATAGCAACACACAAATTATTGTTGTAGTCGTCGTCCTTGTTTTACACAAAAAAATTTATACTATTTGTGCAGCAGTGATATCATTATCACCTGCAAGCCCAGGTAAAATGAACACAGCATGCTTTCTCGATGCTTAGGTTAATCTGCATAAAAAAGTACAGGCATAATCATGCTGGCCACACACGGACGTCGGGCCAGAGATTCAAGAAAGAAAAAGAAGTGTGGATTATAGGGAAAGTAAAGGAGAGGGTGGGCAGCAGCAGGATTATGATTACAGCTACTTGGGAATCTCATACAAAAAACAATGGACCCCGCTTACTCTGTATCTCTCCTTTTCATTGGCCACTAGAGTATATATTATACGGTCAAAGCTGGTCTAAAGGATACTGTCAGGCAATTTGAGGGCCCACACTGGAGATCTACTGTCGAAATGGGATTTTTTAATTTTCCATTTCTTTTTCATGGTTTATTCTTTTCTTTTTTTGGGTAAGAAAGAGGAGAAAACAAGGGAGCCAAATGACCTGCAGAAACCATTCTACCTCCATTGATTAGGGGATAAACGGTCAAAAAAGAAGAAGATTGTGCTGTAAGATTATGAAGAACAGAACCGAGGCGTGTGCAGGAAACAACGAACATTAAGCCTGACGCTTATACAAATATTCTCTTTGAGGATATCTCCTTCAAACAAGGAAATCCTCCCAAATTCAACAGGTTGTTCAGGATCATAATGTGCGCAGTGGGTCAATTAGAGATTTTTATTTTACTCGGCTAAACTTTATATGTGTTAGTTTAATTACCATTATTTTTTTTGTGTTATTTTTAATATATAAATGCCGGAAAAAATATTTATTTTTTAATATAAAACTAGAAATCTATTAATATATATATATATTCTATATTTACATAAAAATATTTTTTTCAATAAAAAATAAAAAATATTTTCAAATAATATCTCAAACTTTATTATTACAACATAATTTTTCTCTGTTTTCTCAAAGAGAGTAGACTCTATGCTATTCGAGGTCTTATGTCTTATGAACGGTAGTTAAATATCAAGTGTTAAAGCAACATTATTTGTAAAATATGATTTATATAATTTTTTAAATAAATTCAAAATTTAAACAGAATTATATTATTTTATATTTTATTTTTATTAAATAAATAATTATATATAATAAGATTTAAATTTATAATCTTTTAGTTATCAAAATTTTAATACTATATTCAAAAACTAATTCAATATAATAAAAATTATTAGATAAACTATAAAATATAATTTATATTATTTTTTAATAAAATATCATTCGGGTGACATGCATGATTTCGTTCCTCTACATACACTTTTCCTCTTCTTCCTACGTTTAACTAAAAATATGCTTTTCCCCAGTGTTCTTTCATGAACATGGCAAAACCCCAATATTTCAACTGATATCAAAAGCATGTTGGGTTTTACCACGGAGTTCTCTTAAATTCCTCGGTGTCATGTATAATCAATTCTTCAAGGATTTGGACCTAAAGAAGATGTTCATTATTACCATAATTTCTTTAAAGAGTACGATAAATGAAGATTCAACTAATTATGGAGTTGATTCTACATGCATATTTTATGGCAGGGGTTCAAGTTCAGTCTAACTATATACTCGTACCTTTCTCAAGCCTGGTTTTGCTAGCTATTTGCATTTTAAATTGAAAGAATCTGGGATTGGAGAGGACCTTGTACTACGAGCTCTTAGATTTCTCGCATATCCAGCATGAATCATGTGAGTGCAGGCTTCAACCAGTTCAGAGACAGGGAAAGGGTAAAAATTAATTCCGGGCTAAATTAATGGATTTATTTGCATCAGCTGCTATGATCAGTTGCAGAAGATGATGTTGATGGAGAGAACAAGTTGTGTGGGATGCTTCTGTGGATCAAACTGCGGTGACGATAACGTTTAGAAATGTGCAGTACAAGCATAAGATTCTTTAGATATTACGTATTTCGGACTTCATCGTGTGCGCAAATCTTAGCCACAGGGAAAAGAAAATAAAAATTAAAGATGTGTTTCTTCATCATCTCCTTCTTTGTTTTTTTCTTTTTCTATATTTGTTCTCGTTGGCTCCTGAGAAGCCTATGCATCATTCTGATTGTTCTTGATTCCGAGACAATATTGGCTTTTCTTCTCATGAAATTTCAGGATTTTTTTATTGATTTTAAAATCTAGTGATTTTTTAAAATTCGTTGCTCTGATTATTTTATATCGTCTATCACCTTTCGATTCAACAATCAATCCGACAATTGAACTGGTAAGCAATTGGCTAATGGTTTGGACCGGACAGGTCCGATGGAGTTGAGTTCGTCAATTATGCACCCTAGTAGCATAAAAGGTAGGCAATAATTGAGCTTTCCTCCCTGCAAGCGTTAGAAGTTATTGAATATTATTTCTTTTTTACAAAAAATAATAATTTTATTATATTAAAAACATGACATAGATGTTGGTATGTTGTTATTTAATGTGCAGCAACTTTTACATCCTGCTATAAAATCAAAACGATTGTCGTTGTTAAAAAATTACAATGGTGTGATGCCACTGTCTATATCATAATTTATAGTTTTTTATTTTGATATTAATATTAACAAATAGAGATATAATCTAGAGAACAAAGAAAAAAATATATAAAGCTCAAGATATAAAAATTATAATCGAAAGTGAACTGTTAAGAGCAAAAAATAATAACTGTCATTATAGCACTGCTAAAAAAAATAATAAGAGTAAAGTAGAATAAATAATTTTTATTTTTTTATTATTATAAAATCTTATTCTTAATAATAACTTCTTCTCTCGTAGATATATATAATTTATCAAATTATATTAAATATTATATAAATATATTTAGCCTCTCATGAACATCCGGAATCTCACAACAATAGACATAAATTAAGAGCTTCCAAATAAATTCATAAGCTATCCTCTCTCTTTTTTAATGTTAAAATTTCTATGCATCTCGAGCTTAGGAATCTTATATCATCGTTGAAAAGGAAACGTGTCGTTTCACAGGACTTCGTTCTATGAAAAAAACAATATTGATAGTACCAAGATCTTTTTCCAGCAACGAATCCAAGGGCTGCTCCATTTGAAACCTCCTTGAAGCTGTGGATCAGCTTTTTGATGCATCGTAGATCTTATTACGAAACTCTGCTCAACACTCAGTTAAAAACAAAGAGCCTCGTAAATTAACGATACTGAACTTAATAAGAATTAAACCAGAGATTTTATATCATTTAAATATATAATTATTTGAAGAACTAGAAACATCCAATCTCATGACCAGATTTAGGATTCATTAAAAGCAACAGGAAAGGAAAACTAATCACGAGGATGTTGGAAGAAAATTAATGCTTTAGCTTAATTATTTTGAATTACAAAACTAAAAAACAATAAAAATCTTGAGAGTAAAGCATGTTTTATTAGGTATTTTTCTATTTTATACAACCTTTTTATTTATAGGTTTTAAATCCTAGACAAATAATAAATTAAACATAACAAAAAAAATTAATTTGATTAAAAAAATAATTTTACCAATTTAATTGATTAATCGGCTCTTAGAAGTAAACCAATTGTTTTGTTTTTTAAAAAGATTAAAAATATAATATATTTTAAAAAGGGATTTTGCCAGCCACAATAACTTGCCGGCATCCCACAAAGGTGCGTTTTTGGAACAAGGGTTTGTGTTAATATAATCCTCCTTGATTCTTAAATATTGATAGACCTATAAAGTTAATTAGAAAAAAAAAAACAAAGAAAAGGCAAGTTGATCAAGGCTACCTTTCACCTTTTCTTAGACATTAAAAATATAAATATTTAGAAAAAGTCATCAGGTCAGTGCAGGACAAAAGGCTTTTTTCATGGGGGGTTTTGATGACAAGAGGGGCCCAAAAGACCATAAAGAAACAACATCTTCAAGAGATTGGATTCGATCCAGTTCACAAACAACACCTTTTGGAAAGCTCTTCCCTCCTTGATTCATTGTTTCTGTCCAATCTACAAGCAATGGTTTTCAAGGCCCAAGGTTGTCTCTAAGTACAAGATATTTTTCTTTTCCTACAGCCTCCTTTGAAAAAAAAATAAAAAACAGCCACGGAAGCACCGTGCTCCCACATGAAACAAAGTGCATCTATTCACAAAGGGTGTAGCCGAGGTCGGCACCTATTTGTGATGCTTTGCATTGAGCTCTGTGATTTACGGCCTATTTTCACGTCCATGATGTCGATGATGAATCCTGGTTGAGTTATTTGCATGTTGTTGACGTCGACTTCACCTCTCATCATCTTGATTGCCATTGACATACTTGGTCGAAGCCCACATTTCTCTTGTACACAGAGCAAGGCAATCTTTACAAATCCAATAGCTTCTGTTTCTAAGAAGTCCGCATTTAGCATCGGATCCACTAGTTTTAGAAAGTTGTCGGTCTTGTACATTTGCCATGCCTGCATGAATCATTGTCCAAAACATGATTTCAGTGTCAAATCGAACAGGCCATTAGAGCAAACTGAGCACGTTCAATGGCTAATCTAGCATGTTTCCCGTGATTAACTTAAATAGCCAGGCCCCTTTTGACCATGTAATGAAAATAAAGAACAGCCAGGCCCAGCACATCAAAGTGGTTGGTGGGATCGTAACAACAATCATTTATTAACTCTTGGAGTTTCTTTATGGCCCTCTTGATTTCAAGCAATAATGGTAATTAATTAAAAATTGTGCTCAGATATTCCAACGAGCACTGCGCTGACTTTCTTTATCTTCGCTCCAAAGCAACAGGTAGTCAAATACAAGAGAATGAATGGTATGATTGTGATATATACAAAATACATGGGCACGTATTAATTGATCAACGCCGTCTACCATCTTCTTCTTTGCCCGTCTTCTCTTCCAGCCAAACTCCGATTAAAATATCATATAACCATGGAATAAAAACCAACCCGTTAAGTATCAATGGAAGATTTATCAAGATTAACAACATATTCTCACCGCCAGAACAAAATACATTGATTAGCGGGAATAATATAATTAAAATTAAGTTAATATCTGGTGTCTTTTTTTTTTATGTTGGGGAAATCCCGCCGAATAAAAAAGGTTATTGAGTATTGGATATGGTGGAGAAACCCGGCTGAGCGGCGGGGGAAGCGGTGGGAAGGGGAGAAAAAACAGTGCGGGAAGCCAGCAAACGGTGAGGCAAACAAATGATTGATTAACAGGTGCCCGTGTAGTTTGCTCGTATTACAACTATACCATTAACCCGCTTGCATTTATTAGATTAGGTGTACCTTTTAAAAGTCCTCAACTTGGAGGGAAAATTCTGATTAGATCGCCCGTGTAAGATTTATAATTTTGATGGGTTGGTATTAAAATAAAAAAATATTATTTTAATATATTTTCAGTTGAATAATATATAACAACACGTCACCAAACACGCATACTCCAATTTCAATCAATAGAATTATTAATTAGTAATTTGAAACTCATCTGAATTCTCATTTTTCAATATAAAACAATTAAATCCCTCTTTATAAACTACAAGATGGAATAATCTATGTAGAGAAATATAGATTTCCTCTTGTTTCTTCATTTTCTTGCTTAATATAAGTATTCAATTTATAGAGATGTGATCTGTTTTATTGCTTGATTGAGAAAACATTTTGTAAATTCATGATTTTTTTTATTAAAAAGTTGAAATTGCATTAGTTTCAAGTGATCACTGAATAATTATATCAATGTAAATATCTTTTATTACAGTTACATATTATCAAGTAAATTTATATGATTTGAGCTTTTGAATCTTTCGCCGTCATGATTTTTGTTAGATTTTCATTAAAAATAAATAAATTACTAGGCGTTGCCCCATGATACATGAAGCGTATTCTATTTTATGAGACAAGGACTGCTGTTTGCAGCTTGTAAAAAACGGCAGTACCTTCTCCACCAGGTAGTGTTCTCCAAGTTCTGGATCGAAATCAACAGCTTTTCGCCCGCAGATTATTTCAAGAAGTAGCACTCCAAAACTGTACACGTCTGTTTTCCGGGTCAGACGGCCACTAACGGCATATTCCGGTGCAAGATATCCCCTTTACAACAAAATAGACAGTGACTACGATTTTATTACAATGACCAATCAGAAAATCTTCATTTACATGAACAGAAATAGTCAGATGGCTTCGACATATATACATGAACCAAGTTCGTGTCACGATCTTTCAAACAATAAACCCAGCAAGATTTTTGATAAGAGGAAAGGGTGAAAAATGCACTTACAATGTGCCAGCCACTCGTGTACTGACATGAGTAAAATCTTCAGGAAATAGTTTAGAGAGACCAAAATCTGAAACTTTCGGACACAAATCCTGATCCAAGAGTATATTGCTTGCTTTTATATCTCGATGCACAATACGGGGCTTAATCTCCTCGTGAATATAAGCAAGACCTCGAGCAATGCCTAACGAAATCTCTCTCCTTGTTTCCCACCTGAATTTAGCTCTTTTTTCCTCAGAACCTTGAATTTAAGCAGAATCACAACAAATGAATTGGTCACTGTCGAAATTGGTACTGGATGGAATCAATATAAGAATTAATCAGAAGATTTACCAAGCAAAGTTTGAGCAAGACTGCCGTTTTCCATGTACTCATAAACGAGAATCTTATAAGGACCATCAATGCATCCACCGTGTAACTTAACAAGATTTTCATGGTTAATATTGGACACTGAAGCTATCTCAGAGATGAACTCCCTGTCTCCTTGTTTTGATCCAGCAGAAAGCATTTTGATGGCAACCATTCTCCCATCTTGCAGGATTTCCTTTAAATCCCAACAACATAACATATCATCAACAAAACAATCTTGCAAGATTAAGAAGATTCTTTAATGGAAAAGTGAAGCTGCTTTGGTGTGCAAAATACGCCTCTTTACTGTTTTGGAGTGCAAAACAAGATCGTTTTACAAAAAAATTGAGTAATTTTTTGTAGATTCTCCCTGATTTACAATATGGTTCCTGATGTTTTATAACTTACAGAGTAGTCCCTCTATGCGGGGAGGTCAGAGGAGGGGAGGGATGAGAGTTTTTTTGGCTACTTTCTAGTGCAAAATGATGTCGTTTTTCCAACGGTTTCAGGGCATTTCTATGTAACTTAAACTTATGCTTTACAATATGGTCTCCACATGTTTATAATCTACAAAATGGTTCCTGTATTAAGAGGGAAAAGGAGAAATGAAGAAATGAGGAGGAGTTGGCTACCAGACCCAAGCATGTGTGCCTAGCATAAGAACCCAGTTGTCTCTTAATCTTATTCTCTTCGTTATTAAACCACATTTTATCCCAAGATCTTGAAAAAGAGATAATTAATTTTTTATTTTATTTTGTTTCTGATCAACACAGCCTTAAAAAATCATTTAGGATATGATTCTTTCCTTTCACTGGACATATTTCTTCAACAGTATAATATTGAATATTAAAATATTAACATCTAACAAATGAAATTAGTTAAGTTTATATATATATATATATATATTATTTAACGTTATTTCCGATTAAAAAGAAATTAAAATCGAAAGAAATTCGGCCAATTAATAAAAAAAAAACTCACATTTCTTTTAGTTCTCAGATTGAATTCTTGAAAATCAAAGGCAAACGACGAACTACGTACAAGCAAGCATGCTCACTAATTGCGTTTTAAATCAGAGTAAATATGATTGCACTATATATTTACCTCGTATACAGAGCCGAACCCGCCTTCCCCAACTCTGTTTGATGAACGGAATCCATTGGTGGCGACTTTCAACTCATTAAACGAGAAAGCATGCACATTTCGAAGAACTTGCAAACCTATAATTAATTACCACGAGCAATAAATAGTTCATTGATTAGATCACGAGAGAAGGATGCAAGAATTAAAAAAAATACTCGTAATACTAAGAAAGATTAATTTTATCACAAACATGAGCCACGAGGTTGCGTTACATGTAACGACAACTTAAATATGAAAGGACGGAAGACTTGGCTAAAAACACATAGCTAATGTTTTCACGAACAACAACAATAATATCGGTTCAAATTCATCACATGGTTAGCTCCTCGAGATTATTAATATTCTACATTTAAATTCATGGTTTCGTGGTGCAAATATATAGTTTATATCCTTGAAAAAATCTCTCTTGAGGCGAGAGACTCTTAATTTCAGTATTTTTGCATACTGCCCATAATTTATTGGTTAAAACACCATCAAATCCTTGGTTACGTTTGGACTTTCTCGGTGGTACAGTTCACACTCCAACCGTAACGAAATTAGAATTTGAAATTTTACTCGTGGGATCTACATGTGTTGCAGGGTTAGAGTCTATTTATTTTTGTTTTTAAAAGTATTTGGAAAAAAATAATTTTTTTAATTTGTTTCAAATTATTTTTTATACATATATTTAAATTATTTTAATGTATTAATATCAAAATAAATTTATTTAAAAAAATATTATTTTTAAAGTTTTCAAATAAAAAATTTAAAAAACAATAATAATCATGTAGGTATTACATAAGCTCTTAGTGATTTATTTATTAAAAAATAAATTTTTAAAAATGATTTTTATAGAAAATATTTTTTTAATATTTAAAAATATCATAAAAAATAAACCATGAAATAAATTCATTGCTTTTTTTCAAGTTTAATAACATATGATATTAAATATAATTATTTAATTATTTTAAAAAATAAAATATAAAAATTATAATAATGTCTTGGAGAAGAGAGAGAGATGTTTTGTAAAGTGTGTTTCCATATATATATATATATATATATGAAAACTCTTTTGGCTAATTCTTTTTTCTTTCATGCGAAATCATTTTTTTAAACTTCATCAAATTAATATAGAAAATTGAGAAATTAATTTCTAATAAAGTCTTATAACTATGTTTGAGGC